>CANNZV010002116.1:0-113062 GCA_947561585.1 Caprella mutica
CGTATATAGGATACTATAGTCTGATCGTATCTAGGATACTATTGTCTGATCGTATCTAGGATACTATAGTCTGATCGTATCTAGGATACTATAGTCTGATCGTATCTAGGATACTATAGTCTGATCGTATCTAGGATAATATAGTCTAATCGTATCTAGGATACTATAGTCTGATCGTATCTAGGATACTATAGTCTGATCGTATCTAGGATACTATAGTCTGATCGTATCTAGGATACTATAGTCTGATCGTATCTAGGATACTATAGTCTGATTGTATCTAAGATACTATAGTCTGATCGTATCTAGGATACTATAGTCTGATCGTATCTAGGATACTATAGTCTGATTGTATCTAAGATACTATAGTCTGATCGTATCTAGGATACTATAGTCTGATCGTATCTAGGATACTATTGTCTGATCGTATCTAGGATACTATAGTCTGATCGTATCTAGGATACTATAGTCTGATCGTATCTAGGATACTATTGTCTGATCGTATCTAGGATACTATAGTCTGATCGTATCTAGGATACTATAGTCTGATCGTATCTAGGATACTATAGTCTGATCGTATCTAGGATACTATAGTCTGATCGTATCTAGGATACTATAGTCTGATCGTATCTAGGATACTATTGTCTGATCGTATCTAGGATACTATAGTCTAATCGTATCTAGGATACTATAGTCTGATCGTATCTAGGATACTATAGTCTGATCGTATCTAGGATACTATAGTCTGATCGTATCTAGGATACTATAGTCTGATCGTATCTAGGATACTATAGTCTGATCGTATCTAGGATACTATAGTCTGATCGTATCTAGGATACTATAGTCTGATCGTATCTAGGATACTATAGTCTGATCGTATCTAGGATACTATAGTTTGATCGTATCTAGGATACTATTGTCTGATCGTATCTAGGATACTATAGTCTGATCGTATCTAGGATACTATAGTCTGATCGTATCTAGGATACTATAGTCTGATCGTATCTAGGATACTATAGTCTGATCGTATCTAGGATACTATAGTCTGATCGTATCTAGGATACTATAGTCTGATCGTATCTAGGATACTATAGTCTGATCGTATCTAGGATACTATAGTCTGATCGTATCTAGGATACTATAGTCTGATTGTATCTAAGATACTATAGTCTGATCGTATCTAGGATACTATAGTCTGATCGTATCTAGGATACTATAGTCTGATCGTATCTAGGATACTATAGTCTGATCGTATCTAGGATACTATAGTCTGATCGTATCTAGGATACTATAGTCTGATCGTATCTAGGATACTATAGTCTGATCGTATCTAGGATACTATAGTCTGATCGTATCTAGGATACTATAGTCTGATTGTATCTAAGATACTATAGTCTGATCGTATCTAGGATACTATAGTCTGATCGTATCTAGGATACTATAGTCTGATCGTATCTAGGATACTATAGTCTGATCGTATCTAGGATACTATAGTCTGATCGTATCTAGGATACTATAGTCTGATCGTATCTAGGATACTATAGTCTGATCGTATCTAGGATACTATAGTCTGATCGTATCTAGGATACTATAGTCTGATCGTATTTAGGATACTATAGTCTGATTGTATCTAGGATACTATAGTCTGATCGTATATAGGATACTATAGTCTGATCGTATCTAGGATACTGTAGTCTGATCGTATTTAGGATACTATAGTCTGATTGTATCTAAGATACTATAGTCTGATCGTATCTAGGATACTATAGTCTGATTGTATCTAGGATACTATAGTCTGATCGTATCTAGGATACTATAGTCTGATCGTATCTAGGATACTGTAGTCTGATCGTATTTAGGATACTATAGTCTGATCGTATCTAGGATACCATAGTCTTATCGTATCTAGGATACTATAGTCTGATCGTATCTAGGATACTTTAATTATCGTATCTAGGATACTATAGTTATCGTATCTAGGATACTTTAATTATCGTATCTATGATACAATATAGTTATTGTATATGGGATACTATAATTATCTTATCTAGGATACTATAGTTATTGTATTTAGGATACTATAGTTATTGTATATGGGATACTATAGTTACCGTAGCTAGGATACATTTAGTTCATTTTCATTTGAAAACATTTTAGTTGTCATTGATAACCATTTTTGTTTATTAATGGTTTTTAGTTAATACAATACAGAGCCAGTGGTTATAACAATAAAATTTTAGTTATACTAATAACCACTGGTTATCACTGTAGTTTGATCTGGTTATCACTGTAGTCTGAGCTGGTTATCACTATAACCACTGGTTATCAGTGTAGTCTGATCTGGTTATCACTGTAGTCTGATCTGGTTATCACTATAACCACTGGTTATCACTGTAGTTTGATCTGGTTATCACTGTAGTCTGAGCTGGTTATCACTATAACCACTGGTTATCAGTGTAGTTTGATCTGGTTATCACTATAGTCTGAGCTGGTTATCACTATAACCACTGGTTATCACTGTAGTCTGATCTGGTTATCCCAATAACCACTGGTTATCACTGTAGTCTGATCTGGTTATCACTGTAGTCTGATCTGGTTATCCCAATAACCACTGGTTATCACTGTAGTCTGAGCTGGTCATCACTATAACCACTGGTCATCACTGATCTGGTCATCACGCCCCTAATTAAGTTGTTTCAGTACGATTTTTCACGGTCAAGGCACAGGTTGGTTTCTTTTGTGTCTTTTCATCTTCACTAATTACTAATTAGTGAACAAAAAATAGAATTAGTGAAGGAGTGAATGAGAACTGATTTGAAGAGCAAAATTGGTACTTTGGGTTGAAATTGGTACTTTTTATTTAAAATTGGTACTTTTTATATGGATTTGTACTTTTCTAGGAATTTATACTCTTTTTTTTTTTAATTTGTACTCTTTTTGAAATTGGTACTCTTCTTGAAATTGGTAGTATTAGTAGAAATTGGTACTTTTGGTTGAAACTGGTACTTTAATTGAAATTTATACTTTAATTGAAATTGATACTTTAATTGAAATTGGTACTTTCTGTTGAAATTGGTACTTTCTGTTGAAATTGGTACTTTCTGTTGAATTTGGTACTTTTGGTTGAAATTGATGCTTTCATTGAAATTGATACTTTCTGTTGAAATTGGTACTTTTGTTAAAATTGGTAATTATTCATTCTTTATAATTCTACATTTTTGTAGAAGCTTGTACTGTTTTTGCCGAAACTGAAAATAATTTGAATATTGTTGAAAAATAAAAACTTGGTACTTTTTGTTTAAAATTGTACGGTTTAACGAAGCGTTCAGATTAATGAATAAACATGTGGCGATTTTTAATGATTTGTATAATATTTTAATAAAAGATGATCTTAAAAATAGTTCATTGAGTGTTATGGTGGGCCCATAGAAGATTAAGAGGGGACCCCATATAATCTTCTAAGGGCCCATCCTAATTTCTCCCACTATAACGTGAGATAAGAGTCTAAGTCTCGTTGAAATCTCCATTTATGACAAAGAAAAAGGTAAATATATTCAAACTGTTGTATTTATATCAATAAACAATTTTTCATATAATAAATAAAGGTAATAAAAAAATCTATACTAATAATTTCCCTCGTGTATTTTTTTATTATTTTTATTTGGTGTCCGCTTCTACACTACGGGTATTAAACATGAAGAATGTAACTATGATACGCACGGGAATATATTGACTTGATATTTAAATTCCCCTGTTTTTTATTCAATTTTTAAATGTATTTTATCTATAAAATAAATTAGACTATGCAGAAAAATAAATTCTAATTGAATTCATTAAAAGTAACCTAATAACGTGTAATAAATTGTTACTGATGATGACCCGTTATTTTTAACGGGAAAGTACACTAGTTGAAATATAAATATCAATAAAAAATAAACTAAAATATATTAACGCTAAAGAAGGTATAAGTAAATATAATCTAGAAGAATATACATATATAAATCAATTCAAGAAAAACATTCGCATTACAACTTTCTATAGCAACTATAAATTACAATTTAAAATAATCGAGTACGAATTGATATGCAATATCCCAAGTATATAATCATGACAAAAGTCTATACAGGGTGTTCCAGAAAAGTTAGGTACATTTAAAACTTGAATACTTCTATTACTTACCATGATATATAATTATAAGTAATACAAGAAAAATGTATTTTATTTATCTTTAAAATGGTACTAGTGTCATATTACTACCTATCATAGTCTAGTAGATATTACGAATTAAATGTTACCAACACTTCTGTAACAGATAGTACATTGTACCATATTGCACCTACTCAAGTCAGGTAGGAATAACATTGTGTATAGAGTCAAAGAATGTATTGAACTGATGTATGTAATTTTCGATAGTAATTTTCCATCGAGAATTGATTATTTTGCGATACCATATTTTCATCTATAATATATCACCGTTTATGTAATCTGCATAATCTATTTAAAAAGAGTATATGTCATTCATAATAACTATCATTATATAAAAAAAGAATGTTCGAGATACTCAATGATCCGTTGATAATCATTCGCTCCCTATTGGTGATTATAATCGATGATCAAATTATTAAACTAAAAAACAATTGTAATTATCCATGGATCAAAAAACACTTCTGGCCAATCATTTTTCGTCGGACATTCTAGATTTGAAAAATACCTATGATGATGACTGAAATTTTACCATAAAATTTTACCGTAATGGACAATTTTCCGTCAGAGTTGTAATGAAGTTATCCTAACTAATATTCCATGCAATCGAAAATAGATATGAATTGTCATAAATAATGATGGCACTATTTGTCATATATTTTCTAAAGGCTCACTGATGGTGACGGATGACCGCCCGTAGAAATAAATTACCTAACTAATTTATCAAAAAATTACTTTTTTTTTCATCATACCGCGAAAAAGTTGAAAGATTACTATGTGTTGGATCTTATAACATTCATGTCTTAATTAACTAGGTAAGAGATTATCATATGTACATATCCTTCTTTAAAAAGAAGCTTCATGTCGACAAACCATTCCAAAAATGTACTTAAAAAACTTCTAATACCCTTGCAACATCATCAACAAATTCCTCTCCTACATAATCCCTGACTTAATCCTACATAAGAGATGGACGGACATTTTATCCTTCACCAAGTTTCAAAACGTGGCACAAGCTACCTACCTACAGCCTGAATTATATGTAGTACGTTCGTTCTTCTTCTTTTGCATAAGCAATCATGGTCCAGTGATCACACATCCAGTATGGAAAGGCTTAGGTAGTTTGAAAAGCACCTGCCTCGGGCTACTTCATATTAATTCGGTATGGTGGCCAGTATGGGGAGATATCAAGCGTGTCGCAGGGATATTCTGGGGACATTGCCTAATGTAATTATAGGAAGGAATGCTATGCGATGACGAAATACATCTTAATGTAGCTATTTGTTATCAAGGAATTGATAGTTAACCCTCAGCTGACGAGGTGGACCAATTCGTCTATTTCCTTTCTACATATTATTTACACATTTTACAAATTTTTGTTGGGTGTATATAGATATTGTCACCGCAAGAGTTCATCCCTGGAATATTATTTGTATCTTCGTGCAAAAACGAAATACCTTGTTATTCAAGATTTTTTCCATTATAGAAAATAATTTAAAAGCTATTATGTAACCTTTATTCTATAAATGAGTCTATAAAATCATTCACATCAACACCTCAATTCGGTTATGTAAGGTTTAAGAATCAGTAGTATGATTCTACTGGAATATCTAATACAGGCTTAAATGTATATAATGTTTGTATTACACTATGGGCTTTGTGTCAAGATTTGCATAATAAATATGTTATAAAATATTCGTTCATTTTAATCCTAGGTGAAGATAAATTGTTATATATAATAAATGATACAAATACAAAGTAACTAATGCGCTTGCTCTACTTTTTTTTTTTTTCTCCGTAAGTTGGTTAGATCTAAAAATCTTTTGCACCTATTATTTACAAATAGCTTTTTGAATGAATGAACATGATTTTTTCAAATGAATGTACGAAATAAACGAAAAAATAGATTTAAACTTTATTCAACAATAATTTATCAACAATATTTTTTCAACAATAAAACAAGTATAGAGCTAAAGTTAATGAATTAATAAGTCATAAAGATGGCAGATATTAATATTTATCAAAATCTATACGGCTGAACAGAATTAAACGTTATAGTTACTCTTTCATCGTACCTACTACTATATATGGAAAATCTTCAGCATTTTTAATGTTAAGAACCTTCCCGAATTGTAATGAGATGCAAGCATTTGCACTTTAAGCTCATAACTAACCCTATGATGAAGCTGCCTCTTCATACAAAGAGTATTCCAGTTGTTGACCAGACAGGGTCTTGACCCCCAGTGAAAGATGGGCATCGTGATCGGCCACTGAAGGTAGAAGCGCTACCCCGAGCTTCTTTACGCTACCAATAGTCTCTGCCTAGAGTACCTAGGCACCAAGCACGCAGCAATAGGGAAGGCTGAGGCTGGAGCAAACTGAGAGAGACAGTCTTGACATTTCCGAAGCCATATCTCAAATCAGAATACATTAAAATATATTGGAAGGCATGAATATCATGATTCAAGTGAATGTATAAGATATTGATTGTGCCCCGGGCGGCTATGTTAAAGGTGGTATTTATATTGGGTTTGTCTTAAGTAAGACTAGAGGAATTTATTCAGTGGATCGTCTGCTTAGATAGTAGGTAGATAGAGAAGGTGAATAATTGATTTCGTACCTCTAGCTTGGATACGCCCTAATCTTATTAAGACTAACAATGGCCTCTCTCTCTCTCTCCTATGGAGAAATTACGCATGCAATAAAAAGAAGATGAAACAGTCACATGGCATTCTATAGCCAGGCTATAAATGTGATACAAGTGAACATGACCTGTTCATGCGATAGAGTTGTCTCTCTCTCATGGGAGTAATAATTGACCATGCCATCGTAATTGGTCAGCAAACTACTTTTTTACTTAGTTTATCTGATCATATACAAGTAACTCAATCATTGTTTTCAAGAATCATTTTCTGGATTTTTAAGCCGAGAGTTTTAAAATCTATTTTAAATTTAGATGACTAGGACATAGCATAGGCACAGTAGATAATTATGTACATACACCTAGTTTGTCAAAGGTTAATATTTACTGTGATGATCCCTCAAAGGAATCTGACATTGCAAGTCCACATCAGAACTCAATTATACATTCAGATTCGTTATTTGCAGAGTCTGCTGAGCAAATGCCATTGTAACAGATAGCGCTCAAGAACCAGACTCATTCTAAGTGATCCTAGGCAAATAGGGAGAACAAATAAGAGATATCGATATACGCTTCTCCAGCTCTCTGATATGTAATGTAACACTATCCCCTGCTATATATGGCGTACATGGTACACCAAGAACGCTAATTTCTAGGACCTCTGTTTGAACAACCTATACCTATAGAATAAGTTATGGTGTGGTCTTCCGAAAATAAATTAAAGCTCAGCTTGATCTTCTATAGCCTTAGTTGAAGACCCATGTTCTTCATTATTCCAACTAATAAGAGAAAAGGGAATTAATTTTTAAAAAGTGGGTGCCACAGGGAGCAGTACTAGGGTTTCACTATTCATAATGTTTCAATGTATCAAATTATAAAAGAAGGTAATCAAATGACGAAATTCAATAATTGTATTCAAGGAATATAACACTATAGCAGAAGGAATGTTAAAAACTGACTAAAAAGGTTCCCTTGCTCTTTCTCTAGTTGAATTTATTGCCATATGGATATCAATTTTATTGACAACGCTCTTTCTAACTCGACATGGATGTTATCTTGTAGTGAAATTAGCACATGTTACATTAGTACAACAGATATACATGCTTTATATGAACTCAACACTATCTTCACTTTGATAACAGGTAATGGATTAGGCGGGGTTGTGAAATCACTTAGATCACTTAAGGTTAATCCCATAAGAGCCATTTTCGTCCTAAAAGCTTTAAAAATACGCTAGCATTACCTAATTCTGAATCTCAAATCATATATTTTTATCTTTGATCGAATAAGAGACTTTATCCTACATATTAGTTCTTAAAAAGCTTGTGGGTTAGTATCGAAGAGTCCTATACATGGCAGCTATTACTACAAACAACTTTTCGTATCTTCTGTCTAAGCCATGTTTGAGAGTATGGCGTAATAGTCACTAATGTGCTGATAAAATACGTATGTCACCAAAAAAACTGAGTATAGGTCGTTAATGTTACTTAAAAGGCAAAAACTTTATTCCTAAACTATTATATAATTATCATTGTCCCTCAATACTAACCAACGTTCATTGAAAATATATACTTTTTTGTAATTTGAAAACTTGTCAGTAATATTTTTCAAACTAAATTTAGCACTTAGAAAGTGTTCGATATCTCAGGAGAGGATTTGGTTCCAATTTGCAACATATGGACTAAGACGCTAGAGTAGGTATGTGTTAACATACTCTTATCTTGTTCAGATGTTGCATTTAGGTACACACCCTGAATTAGGAGAAATGTAGCGAAACTTATCACACTTGAGGAACAAAGACCGAGACACCCATATGATCAAGTTTTGGTGGGGCCATAGAAGGTTAACTCCACGCTTAATCTTCTATGGTTCCTCCATAACATTCTTTACTGGGTATAGAACTGGGTGTTAAGTACATATCATAAAGTAGATCATCCCCATGGAGTATTTAACCAAACTTGAGGTTTCTAAGTGATAGATACTTGAATCTAGTTAATCATGAAAATATATTATTTTTATTTCTCATTTTCGTACTTTAAATCTATATAATTTCATATATAAATATATATGTCTGACATAAATATGTGATGTAATATTGACAATGTATATTTGTGAATTCAATTTTTACGTTGACTATACAAGTTGTTTCATTATTTCCCTCAATTTCAAAGATTAGCTACTTAAAACTTTCAAAAAATATTTCCTTTTACCTAAGATATTCGTTTTAGAAAATATATAGTCAGTAATAGGAAATAATTATATAATTTAGCATGTAATTGAAAGTTTTGTTATTTTAGATGTTCACGATGTGTTTGAAATGATACCTAGCCAACCTCGTATACTAACAAGGCATTTAACTTAACTACCACTTTGATAGAAGCCACGAACCAGACCACGTCTGCACGGTACTTAAATATAGCCTTAGTTGACAATTTTCGGGCACATGACTAATAACTAGGATTTAGAATTAGTACTTAAGTGGTCAGATTAATGGAAGTCTTCACAAAAACCAACACTCATTTAGCCGTGTCTGACCATCTTTAACATTGGAACAACTTTTCAGGTATCCCTTTGCTCGCAAAACTATAATTTAAAGCTTCCATCCATCCATAAGAAGTGTTTAAGGTGTCGCTTATTAGACTATAAGAGACTTAGATTCTCCCTCTAAATGCCCCGGCACGATTTAAGCCTTTAATAAATCCCCTCTGAGACTTTGAAGAATCCTTTTCATAATGCTGACCACTTCCTTATTTGATTGAGAATCACCCTATAGGTGTACAGAAGGCGCGTCGTTGAACTTTGTGATACGCTCCTCATAATCGATTAGAGCCGCGTCCTTCTTTTAAGAAGCCAGTTATTATCCAAAGTATATAAAACGATACGTCATAAGTCATTTTCTAGTTAGGCCTCATCACTAATGGTCGAACCGAGACGGACAATAACCAACAAGGCATAGTTAGCTATCAGGCTGAGCATTAGTTAGGCGGAGATAAAGCGTCGTCAACCTCTGTGTTAGATTTTCCTCACCGCAAATCGTTTGGAGCCATTACAGCAGACCATTAGTTCAAAAAAGAGTCCTAGGAAATGCATGGATGGTAGGAGTGCTTTGGACCATTAGTAACTGCTTGATAAATGGATACGGCACGCCTTGATACTATCTTCACTAGAAGCGTCTTGAAGGGAGAGTCTGGAAATGCACAATAACGTACAGATTACTATAATAACAAATATTCATGTCATAGTATCTTCCACAAATTTATAAATACGAAGGTTTGAAGAGTCCAATCAATGCTGTTTTCAATGATAATAAGTTAGTCATTCCATTGGATACATTACAGTGATATGATTTTCAAATAATCGCAACATCAACGTTCGTACAAGGTATAAAAGATATCGGGTGACCAATTTGGTACTAATGGCAGCTATTTTTCACATTTACGATAGCAGTAATTTTGTGTTGTCTTAGGGTGTTTAGGAATGTCAGACGGTGCCTAGGTTGAGGCTAGTACTGTGACTTACAATTATCCTAATAGCTGTCGTTATAAAACACTAGACCCTGTAGTACTCCGTAGCGCTTTCATTTACTTCAATGTACTAGGAGAGGTACGTGCCAACCAATTGGCAGATTTTGCCAGATATATCTGAATTTATGGTGCTAGTTCTAAACAACCGGGCTCTAAAAAATGTTATCTAATCCCTTAAGTCGCAGTAAAATTTAATAGTATATTAATAAGAATCGTATCAGATTATGTAAACGAATTTTATCATCATTGACGTAAATCTCTACTTAGAAAGAAAGTTATAGTGTGGTCATTGGTTGCGAGGACTTTTAATAATCTTTTACGGCCTTCAACTTGGTGCGTAGTAATCATTTTGAAATCCAAAGTCTCGAACCTATTCGAAATAGAAGGATAATAGCTCTAAAATTAGTGCAGATGTCACCCTCTGAAAAAGGTTCACTAATTGTTGTTTGCTAGCGTTTTAGCGGCTAAATTCCTTGTGTCCGACACGCATTTAACCAGTAATCAAACACTAGGGACAATACAGGTGCCTTACCGAAAACAAAGACGATTGGCTCTAACGTATGTCCGACAGGAAATTTTACATCTACAAGTCGTAAGAAAAGGTGAAATTGGTAGAAATTATGTTCAGTAATTATGTGATTAGTTCCTTTTGATGGTGTAATTATTTGGGTTGATGGGTAAGAACAGAACGTTAGCTCAGTGATTTAGGTAACGTGATCACCCTGTATAAAAAAACAGAGGTAAAATGGGATTTCTATTTTATGTTTATGGTAAGATGTCAAAAAATGTTATAACTAAACATATTAATAAACCTACGAATATTTTACTGTATAAGTTAGTATAAATATTTTTACAGAAAACCGTGTAATTTTTTTTTTTTTTAAAGACAATATTTTTCCATCAAAAATTAGATGAAATTTGTAGTAAAAAAATTACAAATTTTCGAGCAACCAAATTCAATTTTACCATGAAGTATGAATTATTTTTAGCGTATAGTCATATAATATTCAATATATAGAAAACAAACTTTTTAATTATTCGTACAAATTGTCTCAGTACGTAAAAATCAAAGTAATAGACAGGTGTTATCTAAAGCCTTCGTGGGTTAAAAAATCCCAATTTGTTTCCAACTAATAGATGGTATCGATCGTCAAACAATGGATGCTTTATGTGCTCTTCATCTTAGAGTCAGAACCCATGTTCTTCATTATTCCAACTAATAATGGAACAGGGAATAAATTTTAAGTGGGTGCCACAAGGTGCAGTAACTATTCTTAACTATTTCTAATATACATTAAATCATATTATCTGAGAGAATAATTCAAATAATCAAAAATTAGGTAATCTATTCATGGAATACAGTCTATATTTAAATATTATATCAAATAACAATTGCTGTTTCCATAATATGATAGAAATAACATTAAAAATTGTCTCGACATTCACTATTCACGTAGTTTACCTACAGTACAATCATGTTCATCTTTTTTGAGTGGTTGTCCAGATCAGGGTATCGATAGCGTCACTGGTTAACCCTATTACCCACCACATCTACCCATTACCCGCTAATACAACTCAGCGTCTAGCCGTCACTTTCGACAGGATAGCCTAAGTAATCCTTTTAGACTAGGCTCCAAACAATATCTTCACGACTTGATGTTGCTAGTTCTTACAGGATTTAGCCCAATGAAGATCCCTATCTGGCAGTAATTGTAACGTGACTTTGATGCATGGAGGTAGGTAGGTTCTTTAGCTGTAGTCGATAGAGAGGGACTTTGTTGAGTCCTGAAGGATCAGTAGGTCTCCTCAGTTACGGACAAAGGATCAGTTTGTATTTCGTAAATAATGTACTTAGCGAAATAAAGAAGGAAAAAATTAAAGTAAAGTAATTATTTTTTATCAAAAAAAGCTCATATATGTGATATAAGGTGAAAAAACACTTTTTTCCTAAAAAAAATTGAAATTTCCAATTTTTCTCAAATCTCAAATTTTTTGATGTAATGTTTAAGAATTTCTTTCTTTTGTTGGCAGAAATATTTTAAAATCATAGGCCATTGTATTTGGGTTAATTTTACTGTGAAATATGATAATAATCTATAAAAAGGAGGTTACAACAATTTTATAACAAAAATCACAAATTTTCCAAATAAAATAAAAGTCTGTAAATTTTGTTTTCCATATAAAATGTGTCCATAATTTATAGAATTTTCCATAATAATTTTTACTTAATTGAGGCATCTAACTGTATTTTTATTAATGATTTCAGATATTTTTTAAACACTTTCTATAATATTTATAATCACAGAATAATTGTTTCTTGAAACTTCAGATTTAAATAAACTCCATACAGTTTTTTTCATAATAGTAATAGGATTGATTTTTATATTTAATCAATCAGCGAATAAAAAAAAACTTCATGATACGTTCGGAATTTCCAATTATCATTTATTGAAATATTATTTATTAGTATTAAACTACATATAACAAAATGAACATTTACGAGTATTCTTCTAGCTCTGTGTCGGCGAGAAAAAAAACATGTAGTTCACAATACCTATTCTTATCTACGCCATTTTTCATATATATAAGTAGCAGCTTTGACACACCACTACAATACATAATATCTACGATAATATATAACCTTTACTAACAATCAATGGTTAACAACTAATTCTAACTACTTTAATCTCAGCACAAGACAGTTGCATAATTAATAGTTCTTTAGATAAGCACGTGTCATCTATGATGATAAATCTTTTGATTTGTTGTTGTATCACATTTTAAAGAAGTAGCTACTAGGCTGCAGGCTATGATCGAGTGGGTAATTAAGTAGATTCTAGAACTGATTGGGGTGATGGAAAATAGATGCTCTAACTCATATATAATTCATATCGTGTTCTCTCTTTATTCTGGTCTATTTGATTAGCTTTTTTTTCCACCTTTGGCGTTGTAACATTTAACTTGAATACATAAGCAGTGTCTAATAAATAATATAATGTAGGTCTTATATCATATTTGCAACCGGTGGAGCTCTAGATGGAATCATTCATGTTTTTATTGTACAGCAACAGTGTCGTGGTCTTGGCTCGGACACCAGAATTCGATTCCTTATAGAGGAATTCAATTTTTTATATATAAAATACGTATAAATTTCTTGATGCTCACGTATTTCCATTCTAACTTATAAAAAGATCTTTCTGGGCCAAGTATGACAAAAGTTTTTAAATTTAGAAGTTGTGGTTAGATTGAACCATTTCGAAATAAAAAATGAATTTTATGAACCTCAAGCAGTTGGATCAACTTCACAACTTTTTTTTTCCATAAAACAATAAAATATTTCAAATAAGAGCCTATAAACACTGAGGTTGAAAACTGATACCGCGATATGAAGAATAATATGTATAGACATCACAATTTGCCTCGGTAACGGACAACTCATTATTCCCCAGTCATTCCCGGAAAATAATCACCTTCACCTCCTATAAGTACAGACCTGGAAATTAAACCCCTAATGTATTCAGGAGCTAAAACGTTTCGAACGAAAACTTGAGAAGCAACCGTGAAATTAAACTCAATTATTCCTAAATAAAGGAACAATTAGTCAGAGATTATTTTTGGAAGTAGGGTAGAATAATTTGGGGTGTAATGTGATTAGGCCACCGAGACTTTTTTATAATTAGCTTTTAGAGTGGGTTATGCTTGACCATTTGGAAGAGATAATTGCATTTCAGGCAATTCGTTTTGCCTCTTCGTCTGTTTTATATTCAATTATCAGACTATTTGCTGAGAAATATTGTCAAAGTTATCATAGAATGTGGCATAGACTTTGGTTGTGTATCCCTATTAGGATACCCATAGCATTTTAAGGACACAGTTCAATTAGGAAATTATAAAAGCTAGTTATTAGAAACAAAGTCTTACAATTCACCTAACGTCAAAATTCAATTAACAATGTACGGAATGAAATTTTGAATTAATAAACTTCCTTAGATATTAAATTGTTTCTGACAGGTGTTTTAACTTATTTCAAATGACTTTTCGAACCATATCTTGCAGTATATAAGAACGGTTTTTATTGTTTTAGTAGCAGAAGCTTTTGTCGCTTCTGAACTAACATTCAATGTGGTTAAACACGTCCGATTCCAAAGCTTAGGTAGTCTGATTCAACTACTTTAATCGCTACATGTGGTTACACGAAGATATTTTTTCTACAAGCCATGTCTAGGAGCCGAGCACGCTGCGGTTAACACCTACATAGGGCTTGTAGAGCTACAAGCCCGGGGTAGAGTAATTTATAGACGGGAATAAAAGTGTACCTACTTTTAATCATTTATCAGAGGGGTGTTTAACGTTTGCTTTAAGTACTCGTTTTCTATCGGTGACATCAAAAGGATATTGAATACAAGGGAATTTGGAGAAGAAGGCAGAAAGAAATGGCGACATGAACAAAGTCACCTACCACCTACCAAAATGAAATTGCATAATAAAATTAAACGTGTAAAAAAGAGAGTGTTGATATATTCTTGTACTATATAGGTGAAGAAAGCATATTTAACTATAAAAAAAATCACAAAATATCTCAAAAAAAATCGCTAAATGCATCACTTGAAAGGGACAAACATATCGCCTTAGAGCATAAAAGGGTAATGATCATTTTATAGACCTGATTACTTTTGATAATTGATATCATTCAAGGTACCATCACGGCTAAAACCTCAATTAATCAGCTGCTAGTACTCACACAATGAATGTTGACCGGCAATATAAAGTGTCCCAGGCATTACGCATAAGTACCCGATGTATCGCGGCATCACGCTACCCGCTCTAATAAGCAAAGGAATGTTACCTAAAACTGCAAAAAAGGACTGGGGATCATTGTGATATGAAGTAATGAATACAAGAGAATTAATAGGGAATTTACCTTATGTGGAAAAATCATAGAAAACATTCGTAATCACTCTATTTCAATTTTATTTTTAAATTATAGTGTACTGGCCAGTTAAAATGTACTTGTTCTTATGTCAATAGTTGCAACTAGTGTACTTGCCCGTTAAGAATAACGTGTTCTCAATAGTATCAATATCTGTAACTAGTGTACTTGCCCGTTAAGAATAACGTGTTCTCAATAGTTTCAATATTTGTAACTAGTGTACTTGCCTGTTAAGAATAACGTGTTCTCAATAGTATCAATATTTGTAACTATTGTACTTGCCCGTTAAGAGCAACGTGTTCTCAATAGTATCAATATTTGTAACTAGTGTACTTGCCCGTTAAGAATAACGTGTTCTCAATAGTATCAATATTTGTAACTAGTGTACTTGCCCGTTAAGAATAACGTGTTCTCAATAGTATCAATATTTGTAACTAGTGTACTTGCCCGTTAAGAATAACGTGTTCTCAATAGTATCAATATTTGTAACTAGTGTACTTGCCCGTTAAGAATAACGTGTTCTCAATAGTATCAATATTTGTAACTAGTGTACTTGCCTGTTAAGAATAACGTGTTCTCAATAGTTTCAATATTTGTAACTAGTGTACTTGCCTGTTAAGAATAACGTGTTCTCAATAGTATCAATATTTGTAACTAGTGTAATTGCCTGTTAAGAATAACGTGTTCTCAATAGTATCAATATTTGTAACTAGTGTACTTGCCCGTTAAGAATAACGTGTTCTCAATAGTTTCAATATTTGTAACTAGTGTACTTGCCTGTTAAGAATAACGTGTTCTCAATAGTATCAATATTTGCAACTAGTGTACTTGCCTGTTAAGAATAACGTGTTCTCAATAGTATCAATATTTGTAACTAGTGTACTTGCCCGTTAAGAATAACGTGTTCTCAATAGTTTCAATATTTGTAACTAGTGTACTTGCCTGTTAAGAATAACGTGTTCTCAATAGTATCAATATTTGCAACTAGTGTACTTGCCCGTTAAGAATAACGTGTTCTCAATAGTATCAATATTTGTAACTAGTGTACTTGCCCGTTAAGAATAACGTGTTCTCAATAGTATCAATATGTGTAACTAGTGTACTTGCCCGTTAAGAATAACGTGTTCTCAATAGCATCAATGTTTGTAACTAGTGTACTTGCCCGTTAAGAATAACGTGTTCTCAATAGTATCAATATTTGTAACTAGTGTAATTACACGTTTAGAATAACGTGTTCTCAATAGTATCAATATTTGTAACTAGTGTACTTGCCCGTTAAGAATAACGTGTTCTCAATAGTATCAATATGTGTAACTAGTGTACTTGCCCGTTAAGAATAACGTGTTCTCAATAGCATCAATATTTGTAACTAGTGTACTTGCCCGTTAAGAATAACGTGTTCTCAATAGTATCAATATTTGTAACTAGTGTAATTACACGTTAAGAATAACGTGTTCTCAATAGTATCAATATTTGTAACTAGTGTACTTGCCCGTTAAGAATAACGTGTTCTCAATAGTATCAATGTTTGTAACTAGTGTAATTACCCGTTAAGAATAACGTGTTCTCAATAGTATCAATGTTTGTAACTAGTGTAATTACCCGTTAAGAATAACGTGTTCTCAATAGTATCAATATTTGTAACTAGTGTACTTGCCTGTTAAGAATAACCTGTTCTCAATAGTATCAATATTTGTAACTAGTGTACTTGCCCGTTAAGAATAACGTGTTCTCAATAGTATCAATGTTTGTAACTAGTGTAATTACCCGTTAAGAATAACGTGTTCTCAATAGTATCAATATTTGTAACTAGTGTACTTGCCCGTTAAGAATAAAGTGTTCTCAATAGTATGAATATCTGTAACTAGTGTACTTGCCCGTTAAGAATAACGTGTTCTCAATAGTATCAATGTTTGTAACTAGTGCACTTGCCCGTTAAGAATAACGTGTTCTCAATAGTATGAATATCTGTAGCTAGTGTACTTGCCCGTTAAGAATAACGTGTTCTCAATAGTATCAATATTTGTAACTAGTGTACTTGCCCGTTAAGAATAATTATTCTAAATCATATATTATTTTAAGAAATGTTTTGGTGAGGCTATAGAAGATTTAAAGGTTACCCCACTAAATCTTCTATGGCCCCACCAAAACAATAAGGCACAAGGAAAATATTTATGTTATAATAACATAGAATAACCAGGATGTACATAGAGTACACAGACATAGGTCTATTATAGTGTGTACCTTGCAAATAATAATTATACTATGTTCGGAATTTGTTTTGTTACATTTATTCATTGTGATAGTCTGTACATACATTCTGTAAACTTATAGGTTCTTGAAAGAAATAATTAAACAATTAGCATAGGTTTAACGTCTGTTTCGGAACCAAAGGCCATATCGCTGACGTCAAAAGGAAATTAACTTATCAAGTACATACAACGAGAAATTTGTAGTTTGAATTATGTGATAATGGTAGTAATAGAATTTAAATTACTTGATAGAAAAAAATTATGAATTTATGAATCTATAAATTCAGTAAATTAATGAGATCTATGTAAGTGAAAAATGATTAAAATCAATTTAGTAATATAAAAATACCAATATTCTATTTTAAATTTGGTTCAATTTTTTTTTTCATTTAATATTTTAATAAAGAATTCACATTTTTAGGGAAAAAATACAGCCAAATTATTTAGGTGGAATTAAAAAAAAAGTATTCCACAATGTCCTAATTTTTGAGAAAAGTTTTTCATGAAATCAAATTTCAGCAAATAATAAAAATAATTATTGTTAGAGCAGGAATTTTCTTTTCTATGTTTTTCTTTGATTTTCTTCTTTTTTCCCCATTCTTGAAAGGTAAAAATAGCCATTGAAATCTAAAGATCTTGAAATTGTATTCATTGTTACCATTTTATTGTCATTATTGTGAGAATTGGAGATAAATAAAGAATTTAGAAATAGAAAAAAGCACTTGAATTTGATATATTGTAACAAAATCACAAAGCTGTAGGTAGAATTGTATTACTTCTTTTATAATAATCACAGTGACAAAAGATTGATTTCTAGAATAAATGGAATTGTCATTCATTATCACTGCAATAACTAATAAGTAAATACAACAGTTTTATAACCTCCATATAACTAAACTACAAACCTATTTAAAATTCCAAGATTCAATCTGTTTTACAGACCACATCACGCTAAACCTGCAAAATCATTACCAACCTTGTACTAAATCACCAAAACTGGTATTCAAGACATTAGTTCTGCCTACAAATCCTATTTGGATCTTCATAGGCCTCCTTATTTGCATCCTTAGAAATTAGCCAATTTGAAAGAGCAACAAAGCCTCCTCTAGTTGATTAATGAAGACATTACATAAGATAAAAATCTAGCTAGGAGATACACCATAATGGATGAGGTAGCTATTCAAACTAGGTAATGGCATGCACGGTCTGGTGGATAACGCGTACTACCCAATTCTGAATCTATCCCATTCAGCATAATAAGGAATAGGACTCTCAGATATTCTTTATTTGAAATAGAATTAGTATCTCAGAGATTCTACGATTTTCTGTTTCGTATCAACATGAAACTACAGCCGTACCTCAAAATCCTAGCTAATTGCCCATGTTCTGCAAATTGGTTGGTATTTGCGGACCCCAATAATTAAGTAGTCTATCCAAACATTGAGTTATCTATAATATACATATATAATTTCATTATATAGGCTCACATTCATCTCTTTTATAAAACTAATCACGACGTCTCAACATAGTCTTATAATTAGGTAATTGACTTCTGTAAACGCTACTTCGTCGTGGTAGCTATGTTAATCTACTCTACCTCATTAATCTTCTCTAATATCTCGAGAAAGTCATAATAATGATTATGATGAATTATTGCCATTTACTTCAGAGCTCAGAAAATATGCAAAACACCCCTCAATGCATCATAATTATAAAGTTTCAGAGATTAGCAATTCAAGGAAGAAAAATGTCGGCGGACCTCGCGGCGTTTCACATCCCCAGCTACCGTGAAATCTTGAATGAACAACTAGACATCATGTGCAGCCATCAATTAGGGCAGAAAGGTCATTATATGAATTTCAATGCTATAATTAAGTACCATTTTTGAAGCTAAAAATTCCTATGCTTTTGAGCTTCAGTGTAATTATTCAAATTTCAGTCTTGAGGGAACTGATTTCAGGTGAAATATTTCATGCCTGCAACACTTGGACAGCAGAAAACCTAAGATTTTGCCATTTGCAGACGATTTTTTACAGAAAAAGGAAATTTATGGACTGAAATTAAAGTTGTTGTTTTCATGCTCCAGAAAACAGAATATTCTTCTACAGCTTTATGTTAATTTTATTCAATAAAATAAGAAATATATCCATTTGAACAGAGGAAATGGCGCATGTCTCCACGTAAGCTTAAATTTGAGAGTAAAAAAAATTGTTTTAACACTTAGATGATACAGATGTTAGGCAGTCAAGTAGTGTACTATTCAATTAAATAACTATTTCAAATCTACCCATCCATCCTAACAATGCAATCTTAACATGTATATTAGCGCAACAATGGAACCTATTTATCATCTGCAATATGTTAACAATTACCGAAAAAGTGAGTACCTAACTCTCGCTCTCTCTCTCCGCAACCTGGCTTTAGTCATACCCCTAAACATGGCCACGAGGAAACCATCTGGACTATCTACTTCTAAAGTAATTCACTAAATCTATAAGAACTAAACTAAATAAGGTCAAGTGAATCTTCTTATTCTAGGATTTAAGATTTATCTGTGTGTCCAATCTAATCGAAAGATTCCATATCTAACACCACATATCCATATATTAATAGAAGAGCTATTGATTTGCATATTGGGTCTTGTACCTACTTCTAGGTTCAATAATGTCAAAGTTGAGCCAACCTAGGGAAATGCATTGTTAGAACAAACTCCGCATACGGTATGTTTTCCGCAACTCTGTGACAAATTGCCCTACAGAGGATAATTCGCTGCTAGTTTATTGTGGAGGTAAACTGCCGTGAAATTTGTCTTTTCATACAATAGGTAATTGGTTATTCGGATAGAAAAGCAAGCGGTAATGATGGGTATCGGTCTTATCTATATATTTAGTGTGGTTAGGAACTGGACAATACACTTCCACGATCTGAGGATGTATACTACTTAGAGTTTGAAGGTAGGAACTTGGTACTCAATGACCGATACTCTAACCATGTACGCTGCTAAATCAATTCATTTTTATATTTTCTTTCAAGTATTTGAATTAAGTATACAGTATGCTATAGAACTCCTTTTTTAATGAATCCTGTATAGTTAGTCTAGTGTCCTGGGTAATGAACTTGCCTGTATAGTGAACAAATTTTCTTCAGTGTGCCATAACATAGGCATTTGTTTTCTAAAACTAATGACCATTCATGGGACACTAAAGAAAATTTGTTCACTATAGAGGGTAGCTCACTACTCAGTAATCAACATTCACTATACCAGATTTCATTATAAAGGAATTATACTGTACATATATTGTACTGACAATAGATTTAATTTTGATTAAATAATTAGCTTATTTTTCAACTAGAATATGAAGCTGAATTATGTAACATATGTTCTACTGATTTGTATCAAGAAGGGATATAAATTTGTAGATAGGTATATCATAATTTTATTACGTAAACTACCTACGGATTGAAATTGGTGAAAGTGCATTTTAAATAGGGAATAGATGCTTGAAATGAATAAATAGAATAAATTGGAATTTAAATAAAAAAACTTACATAGACTTATTTAATAGCATAATATACTTGTTATTTCACTGAGAAATATACTATTAGAATAATTAGATAGATGAATTTTAATATTTTGATTTTTGTAGAAATGTTCAAAATCTTCTTTTTTTGTCAGAAATTAGGAGAATAATACGCGATAATACTGCTAAATTATAACCAAGTAATAAGTATCTGTGATACCTACAACAGTTTCTTTATTTAATCGTCAGTATTTAGTAAAGTAACAGAAGGGGAAGAATAGCTTCAAAAATCTCAGTTGGAGCTTAAATGCACTTCTACCAAATTGTCATAATTGAGAGACTAACTAATATTAAAGAAAAAGAGAATTACTTCAAAGATAACCATATTTAGTATTTATATAATAGAATGTTCAAATTTCATACGTTTTCACTGCATTCTCTATGTGGATATATAATTTTCCTCAAAAAACCTCCGTTTCTAAACCATCTTCCCATTTATTACATCCTTTGTGAGCTTTAAGTTATTAACAAATCTTGATAAGAAGTAAAAATATTCCGTTTAATAACTCTGATACAATTTCAAGGTTTTGTTGGCATTATCAATAAAACGAGCTGCTGCTGTATCTTCATTTTTTAGACTATCGTCTAGGGTTTTGACAGATTAATTGATCTGCAAACCTGTCCACTCCCGAGAAAAGTTTGAGTTTTTGGTCTGATGAATGAAGTGAGGCGAGTAAATGATACGGTTGCAGGTTTCTTCTCTTTTTCGGTACACGGACGATGGCTGAATGATAAGACTAATAACACAAGCAACTGCAGGGAAGCAAAGCGTGTCGACCCTACTCATAAATTATACCACCAGTCGTCACCTCGGCTTCGATAAAATCAACACCAAGCCACCCGATATGGACAATAATAAATAAAAGATCAACTGTGTCATCAAGATGACAACTGGACACGCCTACATAATTTACAGTTCTTCCTGGGAGTGCCTGGATTCTTGGTTTTGTGTTGGTTCTACTAAGTTGATGGATGGTATAGGTTCACCACCACAATCATCTAAATCTAGCATTAGCATTTTGTGAAGCTCTGTGAGGGATTTTTCAGCATACATGGCTAGTTTTTTTAATGAAACTATATTTGCATATTGTATTTGTACAGCCGTGAGACATGATCTATAATAATTGCTCAGAATTTAGGTAGAAAATATCGATTCAGAGTGTTTTATTCGAGCAGACGATTCGTATTCGCCTCCAGTTTAGTAACACAAAATGATTTATCATTCTTGTACGTGTATTTGAACATAGTGCAAGACTCAAAAATATAATCAATAGTAATTTTAATAGATCATGATAACTTAATAGTTGTTTGCTATAGCATTAGTAGAATTCTAGTTGAATATATGTACAAGTTTACAGCATATTTAAGTTATTTTAAATTATAGTCCTAGAAGTACGTAGCACTAACATAACCATTACTTGGAACAGTTGGTGTCACTTCCAATTTTTTCTAGCTGCATCCCCATGCATTCTGAGACTTAAAAATACTAGTTCAAACCCATCTGAGGTACCCCCAATGGAGCAAGCTGCATGGGCCCAACTCTGGATGATGCCCTTCTCTGTCCAGACCGGTCAACAGACCTCTCGGTCAAGGGCTGAAAATTGACAGGGGTCATCCCTTTTACTGACAGCATGTAGATTGCTTTTCATCACTGTTTTTAAATTTAGAATCTACATATACCTTGCCTAACACCTGCATAGAGCTAATTAAGAAATGCTACATCAGAGTAGAAAACCTAATTAGTTTAGGGTTATTTTTAGAATCTGGGTTATTTTTACCCAATAGAATTTTAAGTTAATATTCTTTCAGTTTATTATTCTTTTTCCCTAATATTGCTTCAATTCCATGCAATTATAATAAAAATATCATAATTAAAAAATATTTTCTTCATAATTTTCTTATGAGTCAGTATAATTGAAAAAAAAAATTATGGAAGATATCACAATAGTTAATAAGTATAAAATAATCCAAAGACCACACAGTCAATAATTATTGATGCAATGACTGTCCGTGTGATGGCGCTGTCTCTTTGCATTGGCTATCATTGTCCGAGTGATGGCGCTGTCTCTTTTATTAACTATATTTTTTTTAATAACGAGTCATGAAAATCAAAGTAATTCGTCTCTGCAAGAATATACAAATAATATTCTGCAAGAGATGAACTACAATATATTATATATTTAAAGTTAATAAATTTATTAAATTATGCAATTAACATCGAGAATATAAATCATAAATTTAAAACATATAGTCCGTTGTTTTTCTTCGGACATTCCTGATAACAGAACTCAATGACAATGTCTGAAACTATAACATTTTACCATAAATATCTTGAATATTTTATTCTGCTTGTTATTAATTGGAAAATAATGTGTTGTTTTTCTTAAATATTTACCGTAATGGACAATGACATACGATCTGCCGACTGTAACTTTCCAACTGGGATGTCGCTCCTCTGGTTGTAACTGTGGTAATTTTTTCTTAATGTGGCACCATTTACTGCGATGTGTATCCTTTATGCCATCAGCAGGGGCTCTGTTATATCACTCTGTGCCTTTATATGGATATATCGTGTACAGCTACTGGGGCACAGCACTGTCAGTGTGTATGGCTGGGGAATTACTTTAAAGAAATCTATTTTTTTTAAAGATTCTTTAAAATCAATTTATTCAAGATATTATTTTTCTTTTTAATGCCAACATTTTTCTTATTCCACTTTTTTAAGACAACTTATATGTAAAGATAATTTTTTGGATATTTTTTTATTGACAATATTTATCTCATGTTCTAATTATAAAAGAAAAATAACATTGGTAAAAAATGTCTCTAAAATGATAATAAAAAAACATAAAATAAAAATAAAAAACTTAGAAAAAATATCACTGTTGATAAAATATATGTTTTGTATTATAAACTATTGGTTTTAATAAATAATTAATTAAATAAGATATTTTGAATATAAAAAACATGTATTTTAAAATAAAATAATACTAAGTAACTAACTATGGCATTTATAAGAATTATTAAAAAAAATAATCATGAATCGAGTTTCAAATTCAATAATAATCTAAATCAGATATATAATTCAATTCAAGTATAATTATAACGTATATATTTTCAAAAATTCCAAACTTTCAAAACTAATAAATTTTTCTCTTTTCATCGTTTTCCACAAATTTAAAGACTTTTCTTCTAATTAATATTATCACCCTAATATTTCTGTCTATACATGGTAAACTATGAAAAGGTACTAAATACAGTAAACATATATTAATTCATGCAGATATGGTTAAATTTAAAACGATTATCCTAATTATTACATATGGTTAAGTTTAAAAGCATTATGCATTACATATAATAGCTACAGGGTTTCAAATTAGAATCCACTCGATCACCTCAATATACAGTGTTCCTACACATTTAACTGCTCTATTCTATTATACGTATGCAAATAGCAAAATGTTATAATAGTTGGACCTCCGAAGAAGACTTAATCCATACTTTTTTTACTAGTGTATAATTTTCTTTTTTACCAGCGTATCTCATATGCAAGCATTAACTATGGTATTCAAACAGTACAGTCAAGGAAAAGTCTATCTGTGTTGATTTTAGAAACTGTTTAGTAATTTCCAAAAAGAAGCTTTACTTATTGTAATGCTTGTAGATATTTTAAAATTGGTCTGGATACACGACAACAAATTTGTAAGATTTGAAAATATTTGAAATAGGAGTTAAATAATAATTATTATACTCATTTATGATCGACAATGTGGAACCGTCAGGCAACATGTAACTTAACCTATTATAGGACTATGAAGTTAACATTAGATCATAATTTTTCTTATTAAATTTGTTTTACGACATTAGAGACAATAATTAACTTCGCTATCAGACAAAAGTTATGGTGTGCCTCCCCACCTCAATCTCCCATAACTCACAGGCTAGAGCCCCACAACGGAGATATCCCAAAAAGCTCTTTGGGGGGTCGTTACCAACACTCTAACCACATGTGAATAAAGCATCTCCTTACCAACACGATATCGCTCCATTAGGAATGGTAATGGGCTGGCGAAACAATTGCCTGCTTCTGTAATTGAGACATGAGCTGAGAATTAAACTAAATGAAATGATTATATGCATGCTAAGGGATAATATATTCATTCTATGGGGGTATACAACACTTCAGGCTAGGGTATAGACCAACCTAACATTATAAACACATCTAGAACCAACGATATGTGCATATAATTAACAATAAATGAGGATTGTTCTATCCTTCACTGTGTACTTTATTTACAACTATTGGTGGTTGTTTTAACTCTTCACTGTGCACTTTATTAACAACTATTGGTGGTTGTTTTAACTCTTCACTGTGCACTTTATTTACAACTATTGGTGGTTGTTTTAATTCTTCACTGTGTACTTTATTTACAACTATTGGTGGTTGTTTTAACTCTTCACTGTGCACTTTATTTACAACTATTGGTGGTTGTTTTACCCTTCACTGTGCACTTTATTTACAACTATTGGTGGTTGTTTTACCCTTCACTGTGCACTTTATTTACAACTATTGGTGGTTGTTTTACCCTTCACTGTGCACTTTATTTACAACTATTGGTGGTTGTTTTACCCTTCACTGTGCACTTTATTTACAACTATTGGTGGTTGTTTTAACTCTTCACTGTGCACTTTATTTACAACTATTGGTGGTTGTTTTACCCTTCACTGTGCACTTTATTTACAACTATTGGTGGTTGTTTTACCCTTCACTGTGCACTTTATTTACAACTATTGGTGGTTGTTTTAACTCTTCACTGTGCACTTTATTTACAACTATTAGTGGTTGTTTTAACTCTTCACTGTGCACTTTATTTACAACTATTGGTGGTTGTTTTAACTCTTCACTGTGCACTTTATTTACAACTATTGGTGGTTGTTTTAACTCTTCACTGTGCACTTTATTTATATCTATTGGTGGTTGTTTTATCCCTTCACTGTGCACTTTATTTACAACTATTAGTGGTTGTTTCAACTCTTCACTGTGCACTTTATTTACAACTATTGGTGGTTGTTTTATCTCTTCACTGTGCACTTTATTTACAACTGTTGGTGGTTGTTTTAACCCTTCACTGTGCACTTTATTTACAACTATTGGTGGTTGTTTTAACTCTTCACTGTGCACTTTATTTACAACTATTGGTGGTTGTTTTAACTCTTCACTGTGCACTTTATTTACAACTATTAGTGGTTGTTTTAACTCTTCACTGTGCACTTTATTTACAACTATTGGTGGTTGTTTTAACTCTTCACTGTGCACTTTATTTACAACTATTGGTGGTTGTTTTAACTCTTCACTGTGCACTTTATTTATATCTATTGGTGGTTGTTTTATCCCTTCACTGTGCACTTTATTTACAACTATTAGTGGTTGTTTCAACTCTTCACTGTGCACTTTATTTACAACTATTGGTGGTTGTTTTATCTCTTCACTGTGCACTTTATTTACAACTATTGGTGGTTGTTTTAACCCTTCACTGTGCACTTTATTTACAACTATTGGTGGTTGTTTTAACTCTTCACTGTGCACTTTATTTACAACTATTGGTGGTTGTTTAAACCCTTCACTGTGCACTTTATTTACAACTATTGGTGGTTGTTTTATCTCTTCACTGTGCACTTTATTTACAACTATTGGTGGTTGTTTTAATTCTTCACTGTGCACTTCATTTACAACTATTGGTGGTTGTTTTAACTCTTCACTGTGCACTTTATTTACAACTATTGGTGGTTGTTTTGACTCTTCACTGTGCACTTTATTTACAACTATTGGTGGTTGTTTTAACTCTTCACTGTGCACTTTATTTACAACTATTGGTGGTTGTTTTAACTCTTCACTGTGCACTTTATTAACAACTATTGGTGGTTGTTTTAACTCTTCACTGTGCACTTTATTTACAACTATTGGTGGTTGTTTTAACTCTTCACTGTGCACTTTATTTACAACTATTGGTGGTTGTTTTAACTCTTCACTGTGCACTTTATTTACAACTATTGGTGGTTGTTTTAACAAATTGTTCAAGCAAATCATGTAAAGAATTTTTTACTTTCAAAATCTTAATTTTACCTAAAATTGTTCTTCAACTTCAATTTTAAACTAACATCAACATAAATTAAGAGCGAACGTGCGGGGAAAGTCCTATCTATTTCGACCAAATTTTTCGTTCAATTAAAGGCAAAATAACTACTAGAAACAGTCGGTAACATCTTGCCGAGAAAGTGACTCACTTCTTGCGTCATCTCTAGGATGTTTTTCAATGTACTTTACGCAATAGTACACAGCTTATAACGACGGGCAAACTGTTGCGCAATATCCGTCTTGAAACAATTACTTGCAGTTTAATAGTGGTGTCATTTAGTCATATAGAAATTTATATTGTAAATAAAAGAAACTTAACTTATATAGTGTAGGACCGTAGGATAATGTTCGAGTTGTCGGAACAAAACTTATCCGGAATAATCTGGATAACAAAAAAGTAATGTTTTTAGTTAACGAAAAATCAAAGTAACGAAAATATCCACTTTTTCTATTTTTATGATTTTTTTCGTATTATTTTTTGTCCTTTTTTTTGTCGATTATTCCCGCTTTTCCGATTTTTTTTTAATTTGAGTTTTTTTTTCGGATTTGTTTTTTCCCGATTTTTTTTTTGTTATCCGAATTTGTTATTCTTCAGTTATCTGGATTTATTTTTTATTTTAACCGTTAAGTTTCTCTTATCCGGATATCATATATTTTGGTCTTGGAAATAAATTGTATCTTAAATGTAAAAATGTAAATTTTATCGTGCAACCAACCAACAGACAAATAAATATTACACATCGGGATAATCATCGGATTTAAATGGGGATAACCCATCACTGGTGATTAAATAAAAGTATTGCTTGCAGTGCCATAGTTACCATATTTGTTTATATTGAAAGCGTAATGGACGGACTAACTAACTAACTGAAGAAGGAACATGTTGAGCCATAATATGATAATTATGCTATCAAGCCCCAATTTCAATATTGACATTAACTAGTTCAAAGTTCTTGTTGCAATAACATGCAATTTATTATTTCCGTCCACACCTATAATCACAGGTATAATCACACCTATAATCACAGGTATAATCACACTGAACCCCTCCAAAGGGTGACATCTCTCTTGTACTGAAAGCTGTTGACGAAATTGCTTCCATTGATAAAGTTGACCAGGCCTCATCATCATGATTAGGCACCACTGTAATTGGATTATTGTTATTCCTCCTATTGTTATGGATTATTGTTGTGTCTGCTATAACATGTGCTGGACGATACATGATATAAATATCACAATTACCTTATTATACAGACAGCTAAATAATAATTTGAGACTTGTTGTGTTGACAAATTTCAGTTTTGAAAAATGACACAAGCGTGTTATTGTTGTATGTATAATGTTATGGTGGGCCATAGAACATTAAGAGGATGCCATATATAATCTTCTATGAATACACCTTAACTAAAAATCGTCACTGAAGGTTTATTCATAATATATACATTATTAATATAATTGTACAAGTGAAAAAATTTCAATTACTTTTTCACTGAAAAATTTGAAAAATAGAAATGTTTCTTTAGAAAAAGCTTAAAAAAATAATAATAAACATATGTTTTAAAAGTAACTTAAACTATAAGTAATTTTTTATTTATATATTAATATAATATAGAATTGTGCTAATAAAACTATATATATTTCTAAACTACATAGATATTTATATCAAAACATACCCAGTTTCTATAGGATTAGTTTCAAGATTTCGTAGCTCTGTATAACAATTCTTTCTACCATTAGGTACCTCATTAGAGGCATTTACTGACAACTTAAACTGCTTTGGAAATAACGAAGATGGATTGGTGGAATCGGAGAGAAACTTATGGTGGGGCCATAGAAGATTTTAAGATGGGTCCCCAGTATAACTTTATATCTGATTTTTATTTTACAAATTATTATTCTGAACACAGGAACAAAGTTATAGTTGGGTCATATAAGATTAGGGCCATAACTTTTAAAACCAAAATATCAAAATAAAATAACATTTAATTATTATTATGGATTGAATTAATGTATATATTTTAAAAATTAAATACATATTTCATAACAATACATATGTATTGAAAGGATATGTGCTCTCCACATCTTTTAATATTGCATATTTAATAAATTAGCCATTACAATAAATAAAGAAGGCATGTTCCAGCATTGTAAACAGACAATTATTTTCTCTGTATAGAGAGAGATAAAGGCCATTTATTTTAAATAGATATATCTAGTATACGCCCATACAATGAAGAAATGATCGGTACTTTAATTATATAAACTTATTTTAATGTTACAAAATTGATACTCAAGTGATTACTTCAAATATATATTAAAGAATTTGTTTTTAAATTTAAATGTAAATTAATATTTAGAAAATCTCATTTTCATTAAAATCTTATTTTCATTATTAACTTCAAAATTACCTTTATAATCAAAATTAATTACATATCTTATCCCTATTCTTTTAAATTAAAAACAAAACCAAATTTTGAAAATTATAAAACAACCCCATGGAATAAATATTAGTGTGTAATTAAAAAAATCTACAATTTTTTCAATAATTTCAACGTTAGAGACTTCAACACATCACAGGTACCTATCTTAAAGTTGATTAATGTTAAAAACTCCTGCATAGATACACTTAGGTGAATAACATACAAATATTGCACTATTATATATATGTCTATTTTGAATAGAAACTATTGACCTTATGTTTTAATAGGATGAATTTATTCGCATATATATTAATAGAAAATAAACATAGTATAAAGTAAATAGTGTCTCTTTCCTATGAGTCTCATATATGAGACAGTGTCTCTTTCCTATGAGTCTCATATATGAGACAGTGTATCTTTCCTAAGAGTCTCATAATTATATGAGACAGTGTCTTTTTACTATGAGTCTCCTATGAGACAGTGTCTCTTTCCTATGAGTCTCCTTTGAGACAGTATGCCTCACTTTTCTTATCTTCAACTAGTGGTCATTTCTATCTCTCACAAAGTCTTGGTTGAACTCGAAATAAAAACTATCCAATACAACCTAATCATTCACAAATATTTATTTATTTAACAAACTAACAAATTTAGTAATGAATAGAGTTTATGACAATATGCTTTTAAAATCATGATCCCGAAAATATTATAGACAGAGAGAATTAAAGAGTATTGAATGGTTCTACACCAGTGGTATATAGTATTCGATACCATTTCATTTCGTCTGTGATATTCTTATAATTTATAATTTTAAAGGCATATTGTCACACTCCTAAATCTATCAAATGCACACCACTCTAGAGTGTTGTAGTGTAGAGTGATCAGGCCAAGTCATACTATAGGTAGTTAGGTAGAATACTGTGGGTGGTCAGAGATAAAGATGTGGCTTGATGCTAATGGGGCATCAGATTAGGATTAAGGGTATATAAGGATATCAGATAAGGATTCTATGCTCCGTCTATGTAACTTATTGGCTTGTCAACAGATATCAGAAAAAGATTGACTTGAATATTTCTCAACTTCGTGTAGAGGGAGAAATAGTAAGGTATGGTGGGGCCATAGAAGATTAAGAGGGACTTCTCCTACTCGTCTATGGCTCCACCATAACATTTTACATCAATTTTCCTTGATAAATTTCTTGGTAGAAGATACCTACCGTTTATTTTCTTTTCAATTCTTTACAAATTAAGTAACTTTGTTTTGTAGCATTAATTTCAGTCGATGCAGAAAAATATAACCAACTACTGTCACTGGTACGAATTCAAGCACAGTACAGGATAATATCATAGTCATTATTCAATTAACAAATTTAGTTAAATCTGAAGGCAGAGTCCATGTGTGGAATGCTAAATTGCATCAATTTTATACTATTAGAACCCGTTATTCTTAACGGATAACTACACTAGTATCTAACATATAATAAATAGACAATTTTTACTTCAAAAGCATTTTTCTGCATCACGTACGATCTTAAATTTCCCGATTACTGCATTTTTGTGGAAAAACATAAACGTTTTGCCTGCAGTGTAATTGCTGTGTTTTGAGAGTAGATTTGTACTGCAGTTTCGATGTATTGGACAATTAAGGGAAGTTAAATTCCGATATTGTGGTTTGTATAGTAAAAGAGATGTATTATTAAATTATTAGAGCTACTTAAAATAAGATCATTCTGTACTTTTTCTTCCTATTTTCAAACCTTATTCTATGTTGAGGAAAATTTAAAATAATAATATAGATACGAGGCATCCCAACTTAATCTTCTATGGCCCCACCATAACCTTATCCGAGTTGTTTAAAATTACATTTAAAATTTATAATGAGGAAAAAGAAGATTCTTTGGTCTTCCATAATCTTCTATGGACCCACCATAACCTTATCCGAGTTGTTTAAAATTACATTTAACATGCTATGGGGATAGAGAAGATTCTTTGATCTTCCATAATCTTCTTTGGCCTCACAATTTCTCAATTTATGGGTAGCTGACCAATTGAAATTATAGTGGGGGCGAATGAAGATTAAGAGGGCCCCTCTTAATCTTCTATTTCCCCACCATAACTTCATCATCGGGAAGGCAATCACGAAAGGTAGCTGCACCGACTAAAATCCTATTGGTCACACTAGGAGTCTCTAGGAGCTTTGGAAGTGGTCCTCAGGTTCCGGAAAAGAGCAACCGAAGGCGCATCACAATTACTAAGTTAGCCACGGACATTAGAGTAGATGAGAGGACAACAACTGGGGAGAATCGGACAAAAAGACAAATGAGAAAAATGGAATATCTAAAGAGCAACCTACTTGAGAATATACATTATAACTTGTATATTGTGAATGTAGAGAATATCCTACCCAGTATAGTGAACAAATTTTCTTTAGTCTGCCATTAATAGCCATCAGTTTCATAAAACTGATGGCTATTTTATGGTAGACTAAAGAAAATTTGTCCTCTATACAGGGTAGTTCTCTTACTCATGACTCTACATTCACTATAGAGGAGTTCACTATAGAGGAGTTCACTACAGAGGAGTTCACTTTAGAGGAGTTATATTGTAGATATTGCAGTAAAGTCTATGCTCCATACTTCTTTTGGTAAGTGAAACCTGGAAGCTTTAGTGAACCAAAAGAAGATTACGAGTGACCCACTTTGATCTCCTATACCCCCACCATAACTTTCTATAATGGCAGGCATGTAAAAATTAAACCACAATTTAAACCACAATGGAGAAGTTATAGAATATTCATCCACTCTCCATCTTCTATGGCCCCACCATAACTTTCTCTCCATCTTCTATGCCCCCACCATAACTCTCTCTCCATCTTCTATGGCCCCACCATTACTTCCTCCACTTAAACTGCACACTTCAAGTCCCTACTACATATTCAGTGTGAAGGTGCAGAGTGTAGCCGCAATTACAGGTACATGGAGGCACAACATTTTACACGGTACATTGTGGAGGCGAACACCAAACCGTTTAGATTGAGTGTGAATAAAGACTAAGTGTATGTTCAGTCTCCCTGTTTGACAGATTTGGAACACCCAGGAAACACGTCTGGTTCACCTCAAACATCATAATATAGGCATCTAGTATACAGGGTGTTTCATTTCAGACCAGACAAAATTTTTTCAGTTTGCATAAAAACTCAAAAGAAGAACAAGAACGTCCAAAAATGCATCGCTATCTCGATGTTGATTGATACTCTGATTCTACAGTAATTTTTGCATCACCTCAAACTGTCATACTATAGTGGGGTACTGATCACTTTGCTGGCTTCTTAAAGTTTAATAAATAACGTCTTCTTAGACCGTCTTAAAGTAAAATGATAATTGCATGGAGAAACCTAATAAAATGTGTTTTAGGTTTTGTTAGGTTTCTTTATTCAATTCTTATTTTTTACTTTAAAACGATCCAAGAAAATGGTTCGAAATATAGTTATTTACTAAACTTTAAGAAGACCCAACTATGTATAATCCTGGCATCCAAATTTTTTCACGAATATCATAGTATGAGCAGTGGGCACCTAGTATACAGGGTGTTTCTTTACAGATATGACAAAATTTGACAGCTTGCACAAAACCCAAATAGACACATTTTCAAGAATAACAAAATGTCCAAAAAAAATTTTGTTATCGAGATTTTGGTACCCTGATTCTTGGATAATATTTGACATACATTAAAAATTTCATAAAAACAAACATTGTTTCACGAAAACCTAACTCATCAAAATGTTGTAGTTTTAAAAGGACTCTTACCTTGATATTCACAAGTACTTACGTTCCTAATTAACAGATGGCTGTTAGTGAAGAATTAAACATTAGAGACAATTATTTTGCATTTCATTACATATTATAGTAAGTACGTACTAAGGAGACTGATCTGAAATGAAACAACCTGTATATTTCAATTCTCAATTAGAAAAGAGAAGGTCACAGCTCTCGACACTCTAAGTACTCGGAAAGTGGGCCTAATGAACCAATCCGAGCTTTAAAAATTTCTGATAGACCTATAATGCCCTGTGTTAACACCCACTGTCTCACTACTGAGAGTGTCTAAATAAAGTTTTTTTTTGAATATTGATAAGAAAATATGATTTTAGTTTTTAAATTTTTTTATGAAAGAAATTTATGGTGGGGTCATAGAAGATTAAGTACGGGGCGCCCTATTAATCTTTTAAGGCCCAGCTATAATCTGCTATTCAAAGGATAATAACAAATTTGTTACTGATAATCATAAAACAACAATAAGATTAAACATAATGATTAAAAATACAATATTTCAACATATGGATTATAGGCATATTTCATATTAAAGTATATCTTGTAAGTAAGGGTAAGTCTCGAGTTATCGGACGGTTAACCATTTTCGATCATGTAGGGAAAACTAAATTATATTAATCATTTATTTTAATTGGTATCCACGATACCTGCAGGTATCATGGATACCAATTAAAATCAACTCAGAAAATTGTTATGAAAAATAATTTGTTAATAGCAATAAAATTTAATATCAATCTATATCAATTAAAATCAAATAACAATTTATTCTTCTTGTTTTTCTTGGAAAAATATATTCTTTAAACAAGAAAGTTTACATCTAGATCATCTATGACCAAATTGGGTCATAATGACCACAAATCAATGATCAATCTGACCAGTTCATGATATTGATCACCTTGCTATGTTCCAAGTGTTACCTATAGTAGCTAAATTATAATCACCGATTATAAGATTTCTATCGGTGATTATACTGATTAATAAATAGATCATCAATCTATGACGATAGATCGTGATTTATCTTAAATTTAAAATATTTATAGTCATTTCGACGATTAATGTTGGATATTATGATATCATACTATAAAATACGATTACTATTTACCTTAATCGTCTTTTACAAACGATATGATGATTTTGATTTATCCACCCACTCGATCTTAAAAGAAAATTATTTGCCAATTTTACTTACGAAAAAACAACTCCACTTTTTAGATCTGGTTAAAAGATGGCATGTCAGTGTAAATCAATTATTGATTTAATAAATTCCATATTGATTCTTCGTAAACACAAATTTCCTAGACTGATAATAATATTTATCTTTATCTGTGGTTAACCGTCAATTTAATAGAAAACAGAATAGACTCGGACAACGTTTCTAGAAGCACCATACATACCTGTAATAAACCTCTTAAAGTACCTGAATAAAAGATATTTAAGTGCTTCAGGCGATGTGTTATATGACATTTCCATCTCAATCTTAAGATGTTTCTGTAACTACCTACCGGAGATGCAATCAGGGTGGTCCTATGGTCTGGTGTTAGGTAATGGAGGGGCAAGCCTTTATAGCAGGGTATATGGAGAACATTTGCATCCTCTAGGCCTTCACACTAATTAGGTACAGCCAAATCAATTGCTCTACAATCATGGAATAGGTACAGAATCAGCTTTCACGGGGCCGTAGAAGATTATAACTGGGTCACCTTCTCAATCTCAGGTGGTATATTGTTGAAATATTAGACCTAGGGTAATTTTAATTAGGGCTTTAACGTGTGCTTCGGAACCAAAAGCCATATCGCTGACTTCAAAAGGAAATTAAATACAAGGGACTGGAAAAGTCAGTCAGAAAGAAACGTGTCTCCATGAACAAAGTCACCTACCACGCACTGTCGGTGACAATGCTCATGGATGCAGAAAAGCTACTCCGTGAATGAAGTCTCTTACCGTATGACGAAAATAGAGACAAGCACCGGTGACTGCACTCACGGATGGAAGAGGAAAATGAAGAGGTGATAGTAAATGAATCCAACGAGCCTATCTAACACAAAATTTAAGAGGGAAATGAAGAGGTGATAGTAAATGAAGCCTATGAGCTTGCCTAACACAAAATATAAGAGGAAAATGAAGAGGTGAGAGGAAAAGAGCCTGCCTACCTAACACAAAAATTGTAGTTGAAGAGCATAACCCTAGCGCTATCCTCTAAAACTGCAAGTAGCGTTAATATTCTATCTGGACTAAGTTTCTATTCGTTTTAGTATGATAATAGTCATACTGATATTTATCATACTAGACATACTAATTTTCATTATAATAACCCTACTGATTTTAATCAAAACACAAATTAGGTTTTCTGAAAGGATATTAGGATGATAATTCACAGTACTGATCATACTAGTGCTTATTTGTCGAAACTAGTACATAAATAATGACAAGTGATGCCACCATACTACCAATACCATAATTATCATCTATTAGAGTCAGCTTTAAATTGAATTAAGTGTACTCGCCTCTAGAAAAGGACTTTGTTGTTTATTGCATCATCATCTAAAATGGGTTTACAACAACTCTTACCCAGGTTGAAAATTTAAATCGCTGCTCAACGATTTTCGATTATATAATGATCATCAATCCTGTGTAATTTATCGTAAAATAAAAACTCTTGTCTATCGTCTTTCGTCGGACATTTCAAATAAAAAAATATCGACAATAATATCTGAAGATATTATTTTGTACTATAAAATACAATCATAAATACTATAAATCATAAATATACGATATATTGTATAATTTCTGACCGAGTATTTACATTATGAATATTTGTTCCATGTTTTAATTTCATATCCAGCTCACTGTTCGAAATATGAGGTAATAAAGTATTATATTGGAAATAATATTTTTGTTAATTTGCAAATTTTCCAATCTTACTCAGAGGAAAAAAATTAACTTCTTCATAGGTGGTTTTCAAAAAAAATGAATACCTTTAACATTAATTAGAAATTAACACAAACAACACGAATGAAATTGCTAAAAGCTATCGGAATCTTATTGAATGATAGTACAAATACAAATACTGACGTATAGAGAACTACTATCAGGTGAAAATAAATAAATAGAAAATTTTATATAGAGAACAGTATACCAACTATCAATATCACTTATCAATACCACCTAAGCTATTTACGATATTTAATTCTGATTTACCAACACTCTAGATATCCATTTGAACTAAAGAACATTGTGAACCATCTACCGTGGTCCACAGACGCATCGCACCACTTAAATCAGGTGGTCCAGAGAGAGAGATCAACACGAACCACATATTGCGTTTCACAGGTGCTCACACAGATAGTTCACCACTAAGAACCATCACACAGATGGTTCTTAGTACTTTTTCTGATGAAGTTTATCAACCTGTACCGCCTATTGATGTCCACAGAACTTCTGCAGTTCGTGCTCGAAGTTAAGGAACAGAAGAACCTGTACCACCAACTGAGGTCCAAAGAACTTCTGTAGTTCGTGCTCGAAGTTAAGGAACAGAAGAACCTGTACCACCTACTGAGGTCCAAAGAACTTCTGCAGTTCGTGCTCGAAGTTAAGGAACAGAAGAACCTGTACCACCTACTGAGGTCCACAGATCCTTTGTAGTTGGTGGTGAATATGCTAAGCAGAAGGCAGCTGAACACAGCATGGTTCCATTACCCATCCATTGTAAGTAACGAGCTATAGCTTGCATGTATGCACTGCAAGAAGAAAGAAGAGTGGACAAGAGATTGTTAAAAAATAGATATTCAATGGTTTGGAATGAGATATAGCTACCTAATTGTAACAGACAAACGTTATGGTGGGCCATAGAAGATTAAAATAAGTCTCTTTGATATCATCATTTCTTTTTGAATTAAACATTTAAAAAAAAAAAGTTTAAGAATGAATCATAAAAAAATTGCACAGGCTGATTTTGAAAAGCATAATCCAAAATTCTAAATAATAGAATATAAATTATTGTAAGTATGTAAGGTAAAAATTATTTCGGATAGTTATCGATAAATTAAAATTTTGTCAGAATTCATAAAATAAAATGTTCTCAGAATCGTTAGATAGAATAGAATTCTCAATAAAAGAATGAAGACTGAATCCTCTTTCAGTTTGTTCATTTGGTTCAAAAATAGAAATTCTTTTCGAAGTCTGTTTCTGTTTTTGTTTTTGGACCTGGGTCAAATAAATGAATCATTATCGGACAAAAGCAATCAGTTGATCCACGGGGCGTGATGTACTGTTGTGACATGGGCCCTAGAGCCAAATTAAAAGAGCTTTGTTGTCATCACAATACGCCCACATCTTCCTATTGTCACTTTTTTGTTCTGAAATTAGTTCATCTTCTTGTCTCTCAATCTATGAAGTGAAAAAGACGACCTCCTAACATTTTTCAAAAAGAGGTCAGGTCTGGTGATAATGGAACACGACGGGGGATTTCGGACAGGTACGACCGAATTGGAATTATTGATAGATTCCAAAATCAATTAAGAACTAAGCCCGCGGTTTGGAATAGTCTGATGATTCTGAACCTCTCCGTGTCATTTTTCAATCAATTCACCTAACAATAACGGATAGAAATTTTAATGCAAATGATATGCAGACTCACAATCCAAACACAACCAAGAACCTGTCTTTCCCACGCAGCACCCAACTGAAAACACTCGAAAAATGATTTTTAGTTTACCATATCGATATCACAAGAAACTAAATCCTATTGTGCGAACCTAAGCTCTGGAAAAGACTTTGTCAAGACACTCTCAGGACAGTGCTTCTCACAAGAACAGGCCTGTTGAATCCTTGTGTAAGGTGGTGAAAAAGACGGTATGACGTGGGACACACGCTTTATCAAGAACTGTCCTATAAGAGGCTTTGAGATCTTGTCGCCGCTTCACCATTTTTCCCACTTGAATAAACTTCGGTCATGTACCTGGAGAGATAATCCCGATAGCAATTTGTAATCTAGGTATTAGTTTTTGTCAGTTTGTATTAGCTTTTGACGAGTTCTCATGGAAGAAATATAATTATTTCTAGACAAAATCACAATAGGTGACAGATTTTGAAGTACTTTTGACTCGTGGGACTCAAAATCTCAAGAAAGATACTAATTGGAGGTATAGAGCTTAGGATTTAACTTTGTTCGTCAAAACTATCTGCGGAATTTGTTTCTTTTCTTAAATCTAAGAAACTTTCTGCACGCTGAACTACTTTTTAAAATATACTTGGCTTCATTTCTTTTAGATTTTAAACAGAATTTAAAAAATATTTTTCCCAGTAGAAGATTCATCTAAGAGCCCACCATAACTTTCTCTCCTAATCTTGAAGACATATTTTATAAGTTCGAGGCACCACAGTGCCTACTTCACCTTTTCAATTCCTATCCAAACAATTCAGACAAGTCTGGTTTGTGTCACACAATAATACCCCAAAAGGTCTTTCTTATATTTTCATCAAAATTGTTGACATTTTTTATCGTTTCAATATGAGACAAAGTGCTCCAAGTAACAGGACATTCCGGTAAGGATTTTCTCTCATCCTTTATACTTATAAAGGATATATATGTACATTCTTAAAGGATGTTATTTGTTAGAGAATCTTCTCGAAGATGTTTTTAGTTACGTCAATGAAAATTATTTAGTTTCATGATCGATTTAAGATTTTATGTAAGGTACGATCTGTCATTACACTGTTCACTAGAATTCTAACTAGAAATTTAGCCAACATTGTAGTTTCATTTAGTGATTGGTTTAAACTCTTCACTGTGCAACTTAAATTCAAATATTGATGATTAATCCGTTTCTGCACACTATATTTACAAATACTGATTTTTAAAAGTAAAACAATCGAGAACAAAACAAGTTTTTCAACAATAATATTTTTCTTTTCTCATTCAATTTTAATAAGACAGAGAAAAAATCAAGTACAACATTTAGGAAAGTCTTCTTCGTTTCATCATGAATAAATGTTTATGATACTGTGAAGTTATCAGGTCCATTTTTCTACTTTTTATGACACACTGCGCAGAAGAAGGTTACAGCAACTTGCCTAATATAGACAGCTTCGCAACTTGCTATTAATAATTCAAATTAGTCTAAGGTAGACGGTAATTTAAGCTAGAACTCATAAGGTATGTCTACTAATAAATCTCCTGTGTAATAAGCTTCTCCCAAACAGTGCCAGTGTACACAATGGTATCAATCGAGACATTTTGAGCCAGTTAGCAAAAACTGGCAAAGTGATCATAAAGTTCTTCTTTTCTGCTTGTACCAAATAAGTTATATAGGTATTACTTCATAGTGGTTTTGTAAAGAATAGTCCAAATATTTCCATATTCTGCATACTGGGTAGTGAAAGACGTTATCATCTAATCAAGGCAACACTTTTAAATCTTGATTAGGTTTAATATATTAATCAAATAATAGATCTAATCAGTCTTTAAAAACATTAAGTCCCGTAATTCTTGGAATTAAGTGTTTTGCCTTGATGAGTCACGTACAGACAAACCATCTCGATTGTCGGTTCTTTGTCTATTCTGTGAGCTGAGTAATAAATTATGTAGGGAGATTAGTGATAACCCAGTTTGGATTTGAATGCATTTGAAGAAAAAAAGTAAATTTATTCGAAAAATATTAAAAATTTTAATCTGTTCATTCATCATTGTCTTTCAAATCAAATTTCTAGATTTGCGAATCTACATTTCAAAATTTGCAAATACTTCAAATTTCTAAATCTTGAAAATTTTTAATCTTTCAAATCCAAATTTCTACAGTTTCTGGTACAGCCTGTACAATCACCTACAAGAACAATAGCTAGGGTCATTAAGTGTGCTATCTGACACAAGACATTAATAGTGGCGAATTAAGTTGAGCAGAAATCTGATAAGTCGAAACTCCCACGTTTGTCGGCAAAGAAGACGTGTCGACCTTCGCCCAATGTCGTGAATCTGCCATTTAGTGGATAAAGAACATCACAAATGAAACTTTATTGCTATTATTGTAACACTTGACTATTAGATTGTCCTTGTCCTTTTAAGGACATTTCCATTTCATTTATAGGTTCGTTTCAGTCATTATTGTCATCAGTTCAGGATATCAGATCGTAACAATTTCACCACCACTCAAAAATATTCTTCTTGTTCCTATCGAATAGATAGTTTATTTAAACATATATATATTTATCAGATATCATTTGTAATATCAATCATATGATGCTTTAGAAAACCTATTACTAATTAAGAACATAGAAAGTATATATAATGTTCATAAAATTTCTCATTTTCAACCTCATTTAAAGAATTTAGACTTCTGTAAAAGAAATTGATTGGCTTAAATTTAATGCGAGCGTCTTAAAGATAATGGATTTCTGTTTTCTAGATAAAATTCTATTACCAAATAACTCCTGTTAAAAAACAGAAGCGATTCGTCGATAAAAAAAAACACGAAATAATTTATCGTTTGGCAACGCAATCTCATCGTGCGTTGAAGTCCGATATAAATCTGGCCTAGAAATTACACCCTACGCTTAAATATATACGAAGAAAATAACTTCAAGAGAGAATTATGTAACAGACGACGTGAAAAGTGTAAAATGGTTGTACCATCTTTAAAGAAAATTTGAAAACTCATAAACCTGACTGAACACTTGCAACTTAAAAGATAGGATAGTTATCCATGCTAAAATCTATTATTCCTCCTAATACTTTATATACGATTTACTCAACAGAATTAATTGAAGAAATTTCAATATTAAAAATTAAATCTTTAAATGAACGAATATCCTTCAATAAACTTTCATGTTATGCAAAATTATTCATCATCCATTTTGAAACCTACCATCCAGATTTGGAAGGTATTTTCTTGGCTGGTTGTACCAGAAGTCCAAGTCATCTCTTTGAATTGGGTAGGCGTGTCCGTAGCTTTATATTTTAACACGTTTTATTTGGCCAAGCTTGCAGGGATGACGGTTGAAAAAAGGGCCAGTTCACTTGCAACAGAGCATCCGATGCACGATTATTTCTTTCGTAGAAAAAAGGCGTTATTCGTTAGAAGATAGATTAATTTTTTCGATGAAACAGATGAGTTTGAGAATTAAGATGACTTCAATGAATTATAAATAAATAACTTTTAAATAATAGAAAGAAATTCGTCTCTTCTAGAAAATACAAATAATATTCCACTAGGGATGAACTCTTACGGTGAAGAACATTCATACAATATCTTTTTACAGTCAATACAAATAATATTCCACTAGGGATGAACTCTTACGGTGAAGAACATTCATACAATATCCATTTACAGTCAGTACAAATAATATTCCACTAGGGATGAACTTTTACGGTGAAGAGCATTCATACAATATCTATTTATAGTCAATACAAATAATATTCCACTAGGGATGAACTCTTATGGTGAAGAACATTCATACAATATCCATTTACAGTCAGTACAAATAATATTCCACTATAGGGATGAACTTTTACGGTGAAGAGCATTCATACAATATCTATTTATAGTCAATACAAATAATATTCCATTAGGGATGAACTCTTACGGTGTAGAACATTCATACAAATAATATTCCGGAACATTCATATATCCAAAATGTTCATAGAATACTTGTTTTGTTGATAGTTGAATATGAGTTAAATTCGTTTTCTGTTTCATCATTTTGAACATTTCCTAAAAGTTATAATCATATAGTTAGATAAATATCAATCATTCATATATTGACTGAAGAATTAATGACAAGTATCCAAGACTTCCTTCGGGTGAGTACCTATTAACAATTATTATCATTTTCGGAGATGAACAACATTCAGTTTTATATAATTTATCCCCGCTTTTTAATACTAAATCAAAATCGAAAGAATAAAGAATTTTGAACAATTTTTATTGAATTTACAATTTTGAGAAACTAAATAAATGACAACATCTTCATACCCATCCTAGAAACTAGGTAATTCACTGTCATTTCCCAGTGCAATTTGCATGTCTATGCAAATGAATCATAAGATCTAACCTTTATTTACTTGTACCTTGAATTAAATAAACAAACCACTCAACAGCCATATGTTTTATTTGCCTTATTTAGCAATAGTTGCTAAATCGGCTAATGGGGGCCATTGTTCGGCTAAGATACACCCTATCGATAAAAGCTACCTGCTAGGAGAAATTACACCTGTAATCAGGGGACCCATCGGTGACTCTTGTTGATTTTCAAGAATTAGTTAGGTGTCAGGTGAAAATTATACGCATTGTGAATGTTAACAAACAATCTTGGGAAAATAGGTTTTTGTGTGTTCCTATAATGTACGGTTTGCCCGTATACGGTACCTAACGTCATCATCACAATACTGGTTTGCAAACTGCATTTCAATGGGAATAGCAACTACCTATTTTATCTAGGAGTAGTTACTTACCTAGTTAACAAATTCATATAGTTTCTTAAATAGCTCTATTCATAAGGTTTCAATTCACCAACAATAGTCAAAGATTTTGTTAGTTTTGATATGATATCTATCTCTTTTTTGTGTTGATGCCATAAATGGGAATCTACCTAGTAAGTTTACGTAAACTGGATTGTGTTCAATAACTAGAAGTTTACCTCAACTTAATGGAGGAAATACATAATATAAACCTAGTCTCCAACTTTTATCTAATTTAGATCTTAAACCTATTCTTGTATTTTTGATTTAGGGGCTACATAACTAGGTACTCAGAATCTCAGATTTTTCGTTGCTTCCCATTTAGAAAATGTGCACGTTCAGGTGTATTATCATGACAAGACTACTCATTGTTACCTATACAATAACCTCATGTTTTATATATAAAACATTACACATTGTTCAAAAGAGATAATCCATTTTGCAAAACGTGTTCAAACCTATCGATGCACGACAATCTTCTGCACCAGCGAAAAAAAACACCTAATGAGCATAATTAGGTTTTTTATTTTACCATGGGAGCTTATCTAGAAATTGATATTTGGGATCTTGTAATATAGATAAGATGATGAGAATAACCAGCTTCATACTTTTTAGTAAAAAAAACGATTGAATTGATTCTGTCAAACTAGAATTGGCGATTTATTAGAAATTAATATTGACAAGCAAAAGCAAAACTTTAGCTAATTTAGAATCTTCCTGATTTAAGACTTACAAGTTACAATGTTTTGATTAGAATTTTTGTAAACTGGAATATGATTTAATAGTTTCCAGTAACTATTCCCCTTACTCTGTTCATTGATAAAAAAAATTGAAGCTTTACTCCAATTTTTACAAACTTACATCAGTTTATTTAACGAAGAGTTTACAAAGTAAAACTGGAATGTGAGGATAATCAGCAAATCGTAGCAATAAATTTAACCAAATGATAGAGTTTCGGTTAGCCACAGAGTACAATTTTTAGCTTCTTGTATACAGATGGAGTATCGATAGAATCATAACATCTTCATTATGCTTCAACAGCTCATGTCCTAGTTATGGTATTTATTCGATGAAAATGGCTACCTATGCTCCTGTCTTTTTTCTTTGTTAATTGCCTAATTGGTGATAAAGTAAGGGATGATTGGCACCAATGCCACATATGAAACTTTGGCACTGGTAAACCTAAAATTACTTTTCACACAGCTCAATTTTTTTACCTAAATGTAAGGTATGGGTGCCTACTAAATCTACTAAGGCCTCACAATCTTTCTAGGAAGCGTGTAAGCATAACTACCCAGAAATCTAAATTTGTTTTTAATCTTCTGACACATGGTAGATTCACAGGCGGTCCCGTCTTTTCTCCTCCCTATATGAAACTAGATATGTAAATGTATTCAAATTACCTTTTTTAGATCAACCGATTTCAATCAATTATGTATCATGCAAAGTATTTTTATCTACTAACTACACTAAACCTATATATACTAGAATGAACAATAATCCTTCTTCTAATCGCGTACAAGAATTTGTCTTCAGGTGTTCAAGCAAAATAAATATTGATTTAATGATTTAAGTATACATAAGAGATACAACCAATTTGTCGCAGTAAATGCAAAACTTGTTACAAGTTAATTCGATTAAATTCTTCCCTTGTTAAACAGATTAACTCATGTAACCGAAACTACTTGGAAATCTTGATCAACTAAAATGTCAACCATGTAAAGTGTCGTGGTGCTAGATTTTTTTCTGTGAATTTCTCCATAGGATTGGATATCTACCACAGGTATCAAATTCCAAAACTAACAAGAGTCAGCTGCGATATTTCACACTTTAAACTCGTTAGTGTATTCGATATAGTGTAAGAAAGTGGTAATTTCATACCAGATTTTGCAAAGAGATAATCACGCAGGGTTTCATTCAACCCGCTGAAAGTCCCACTAAAAGCCAAATATATCATATATTTATAGTTTTTACTATTGTAATCTGATTCGCAGCCTGTAATAATCACTCGTTACGGAATTTTCTATTCAATATTACATCGCTGCTGACTTTGAGGATTCAGGACTGTAAATTGGCGGAGGCGCCGAAATTCGCTCCTTATGGCCATCATTTTCAGATTGGTTATCACTCAATGAAGGTTCGCACACCCTCTACCACTGACTGATGAGCTTAATAGTGACGGCATGGAAATGATTCGTAAGATATGTAACAAGACACTATCTTGATTGAATGTACAAGAAGTTTCAGCAACTAGCGTTCTTTTAGGTGGTTTACTTTTTTGCTTGCTATGATGATGATGATGATGATGACAAGATTCATGCGATGGTGTGATATTTCGTGCTGCCTAATTTTACGCTGGATAAACTAGAACTTAGTTTATATATTGACACATTTTCCTTGATAACATAATCCCTCTATTCTTTGATAAATTCTTTTTTTGATGATCACAAGGTTCAGCGATGGTGTGATATTTCGTGCTGCCTAATTTTACGTTTGGTAAACTAGAACATCCTCTACATTAGCACATTTTCATTGATAACAAAATCTCTTTATTAGTTGATAAAACCTTTTGGTTAACCAAATTATTAGGAGCGAAAATCTATTCTATTGTGTACCTATAATTTGCCAGAATTTACCAGATACGCAATTTAGTACTCGAAGTGACAAATAGCCGTCAAACGGATATAAATTATTCATTTTAAACCTCTAAAACTAGATTCTATTTAAATAAGGTGAATCAGGCAAAACTTTTGGAAAGTATTTTTTGAATACCAAATAAAATCACACAGACTAAATATATATAAATATAGGTATAGAGTTTTTATTCCTGATTTAATGATAGCACCGAGTGTAACAGGTTTAGACGATTCTCCTTTTTAGCTGGTAATAACTCTAATACCCTTCGTACAACTCAATTAAAACAAAGTTAACGACTATTACGTATTGAACACTTAGGAGTTTTTTAACCTATCAAACCCTGACTGTTTGGTAATTGTTCCGAAACTAGTAACACATTGGGCACAGAGTGGGTAATACACAATACCGTTTATAAGGTTTAGGTTGACTTAGACAATGTAATAGTGGCTGTTTTCTATTTTATAGCATAATTGAGCCAAACACAAATGACTCAATAACTGCTCCATAAAAACATCACAAAATCAAAATTAAAATAAATTATGAGATCCTAAATAATGTTTGGATACCTGGGTTTAAAAAATGGTTTTATTTATACTTGTTGTGGTAGATGAACCTTATCTTAACATTACGCGCTAGGAAATTTATGCGATAATGGAACATCTAGATTCTAGAATAATGTTTGAATAAAAAATTGGACATCATTGTACTAGTCCAGCAGTTACAGTACTGGATTGTTTTGGACATCATTGTACTAGTCCAGCACTTACAGTACTGGATTTTTTGGACATCATTGTACTAGTCCAGCACTTACAATACTGGATTGTTTGGACATCATTGTACTAGTCCAGCACTTACAGTACTGGATTGTTTGGACATCATTGTACTAGTCCAGCACTTACAGTACTGGATTGTTTTGGACATCATTGTTCTAGTCCAGCACTTACAGTACTGGATTGTTTTGGACATCATTGTTCTAGTCCAGCACTTACAGTACTGGATTGTTTTGGACATCATTGTACTAGTCCAGCACTTACAGTACTGGATTGTTTTGGACATCATTGTTCTAGTCCAGCACTTACAGTACTGGATTGCGCAGAAGATGTATCGCCTTATTTATTTTTAATCTTATACAACTCTATCATATAGAAATAATCTTAATCAACATCTAGGAATTCCAAATCTACATCTTATTTTAGCGAGTGATGACACTTAGCCGAAAGAAAATTGAACGAAGGTAAATTTGGCCGAACATGCATATTTTGGACGAAAGCCTTTTATTTAATGTGTATATGTATATTACGCACTGCAGCATCAGTTTAATTTTATGATTTTTTTTATTTCCTTGAGATTGAAAATTGTCATATAAAAAGGAAAATAAAATTTTCTGATGTATGAAACAAATGAGTTAATATTTGTTATTATAGTATATAAAGTTATTATTTTATTTTACATTTAAGTTAATCATTATTAGTTATATTATATTATATAAAATTATTATATTATTTATATATAATTATATTATGTAAAATTATTATTTGTTATTTTATTATTTAAATTGTTATTGTTTTTTATTATATATAATCCGATTTTTTTCCTATATTTCAATTTTAAATAACCATTTTTCTTATATAACCGTCATTTAAATATAAACCGTTTCTGCCGAATATCCGTTCGAAATATCGAAAATTTGTAACTATCATTAAGGTGTATTATTCCATAGGTGTAAAAGTAGTAAAAAAAAGGCATGGATTTCAACAGTACAACAAACTAGCGGATACAAAAAACTACATTACAGCTTCATATAAAAGCATTAAATTCTACCTATACTGACCCAGGGGCAGGACATTGATTCTGTTTAACCTGTACAAATCTACCGAAATAACCAGTGTCAAATTTATAATCGTGGCAGAGATATGTTTTAAATTGTATACTTACAAGCTATTACATACATCTGATGGAGATGAATTGCACACCTACTGCAAATGAAGACATTTTAATGACTGATGGCAAGAACATCTTAATGGTGGCATCTATAATACCCAGATTGAAAAAGTTATGGTAGATTCTCTTCGTATAGTCTCTACATTAGCTTTTCTATTGAGAAGTTATCGTAGAGAAGTAGAAAACTATAGGAGTAAACCCGCTTAATCGTATATGGACTCACTATACTTCGAATGTGCTATCGAAAAAGAGATTCTCCACATGATTTTAATTTTAAAATCACAATTATTTTCTATTATTTTCAAATTTTACAAATTTATCATAGTGTTCCAAAACAATTTTAATTAAAATATCTACAAGCATTACAATTAGTTAAGTTTCTTTTTGGAAATGTGAAACTGTGAAGAAATATTTCGGATACAATTTTCTTTGACTCAACAAGCTACCTATGTGAGGTAAATAAATTAAAGATTAAATTCTACAGAGAATAATATTCGCAATATTACCATATGGCAACATATTTGTCCTGAAAATAATATTGCTATCAATTGGCTGAGAAAATTTCTCCATGCCTGTCATCTACTAAAGCTAAATCATTTGGTTTATGATTCAGCTTAGGAGAAAATTAATTTTGTTTATGATTTAGCTTTTGGTAGAATAAACTGACATGCAATATAAGAAGCAATCTATTGCTCCTTTAATGTTGACTGAACAATGGTTGGGGTTTAGACTTAGGGCTTTGAAAGCGATAGGGCGATTATTAGAATTTAAATGCATGTTCTAGTACGCGATTGCCCAGTGGTTACGATTCAAATTTAGGTCTTATGGGAGCGATTGAACAATCATTAGGCGCTTAATGTAGGACCTTGAAAGCGATATGGCGATGCTGTCGCTAATATCCGTGCAGTTTAGGTTTACTTTATATTTTATTGGATGTGATGGGGCTTCACGGTTCGATTGGATAACGTGTGGTTAGGAAAGAGCAATCTTCTTCTGTTTCGTAGTTATCTACATGAAACATTATAGCGTGTTGAGTCAGATCGAGAGGTTTAACTGAATTAACTCCATGATGATTCTATGAATTATTATGGAGATTTATAGATAATAGGTCTATGAACATTGAGAAGGTATTCATTCAATATTCAAACCTAGTGCATGATATGTGAAGTGAATTTGTACCCTATGTTGCTTTATAAAAATTTACCGACAATCCGGTTTAATGTTAGGAGTTTTATTAGTTGTTTTTGTTTATCTTTTTCTTCGTACAGGATTGTATAGATGGAGTGTCGGTGTGATGCAAGACAAGTTACATCTTCCCTATAATTCATTGTGAAGCAAGTATGGCACATCTTTCGGTTGTTTCCTTAGCATCTTGGGTGGTAATTACAATAGCTGAACATTTGCCGCGCGACGATGATTGGCACACGGCAAAGATCTTTAAGACTCAGGCGGAATCTTCCTTGTTTCTCGTCAACTTCAGCGTTAAAGAAATTAAATGCATCTCTAATCATTAAAAAAAACTGTTGGTTTCGTATGATATTATAAACATGTCCATCATAAACTGAGCTGTTTAAGTTGATGCATAAACCTAGCAAGAGAATATGAGATAATCTTTAGAGTTTACTAATTTCACAGCTAAAATGAATTTAATAATACTATGCAAGTATATATTTTTAATTGGTCAAATTCATAAGATTTAAAAAAGTGTATTTAGTAAAAATTAAACTCAACACATTACATGAAATATTTTAAAAGTATTAGTCATACACATCAGGAATTCAAAAGTTAGACCACAATGCATGAACTTTTAAAATGTGATCCTATAATTGAGTCTACTTACTACCTCTTCGCTATTATGAGTTGATGGTAGATACTAGTTTTTTGTACGACAAGTAAGAAAATAGAATTTTAATTTGATAATCAATCTTGCTATCACTTCAAAGGCGATGTTATCGAGTAAGAACTGACAATCTGACAGGATATCATCTTCGTACAGCCGAAACCAACGGCCCCAACCAAATCCACTCATTACAACCTATGTCTTAACTTTAATTATTCCTAAGAGTGGTTGTATGGGCCATTGAAATAGAATCAGTAGCTCCTCCTAGTCAATTAGGTTGCACTGAATTAGATGCTGCAATTTAGACAAATAACACTCTGGTTGAAATCTATTATGGCCTCAGTAGTTGACGTTATCGATACCTAGCCATCTACCTAGGTAGCCTAGGGCCGCCACACCGCCACTTCCTAGACAATCTCGCCACTTTTACCAAATACCTAGGTACACATCATAGACATTGACTGTGTGAAAGGGTGGAACTGCTTAAACAAACTCTTTGCATTGTTGTTATTTACAGAGGCAGTGATAGGACTGTAGATAGAGTGAACAAATTATAGAGGGTTAGGAAGAATAATTCGTTTCCCAGGGCGAATCACATCAAAAACAATTTGAATTGCCTAGGGAATTAGGTGCACCTTCTTGTTTGACTTCTATTGACAAATGTATATCATTAATGATAAGTATAGTTTAGTCTATTGTAGATTGCAATCGCTTTGAATAAGGTTGCTGTCATCATCGTCAATGTAGAGCGTAGCAGTATAGTTAATGTCATTCTATTAGTATATCATATACCTGCTATGAAACAACAGGAAATAACCCAATTGATTAGTAACATTTAATGTCATACAACTTTCAAAATAGAGACTAAAGAATATTGGAATATGACCGTTTATATATAACCCGTGATAAAATAAAATTAATATATTACAAAAATATACAAATAATGAACCTAGTTTAATTACAACAAATACACGGTTGTTTTATTAGAAAATATTTCTATCAAACCATTAACAATATATATTCAGATTTGTCGTAGAATTCTATTTTCTGTCTTAATTTCACTTGCACCACTTAGGAAGGGTTAACATTTGACTCCATCTTTTCTGACGGGACGGTTAGACTAGATAGATTACACATATCCATTTGTGTGTGACATCATATGATATATACCTGGTCATTCATATTATAGGAAATAGAAGTTAACAAACAAAGAAGTCGTCAGAGGATAACAATGAATGCATTATGTAAGGATTAGGAAACACGTGTTCTTTCACACGAGGACCAGTCGGTGCGATAGAGTCTTTACCTACATTTAGAGGTAAGTAATAAACCATTGAACGTGTTTGTTGATGGAAATGTAAAGAGGGGCATCTTCAAAAGAAATTACTAAACTGTACTAGAATATATCGTCGGATAAATGATAACCAGTATACTTATATAAAGTTATATTGTCAGATAAATGATAACCTGTATACAATTATAAAGTTAAAACTTCAGATAAATGATAACCTGTACACTTATATAAAGTTAAATCGTCGCATAAATAATAACCTGTACAATTATATAAAGTTAAATCGTCGGATAAATGATAACCAGTATATTTTCTTTTGAGGATTAAAAAAATGATAACCATTATGACTATTTTAAAAAAAAAATCAAAATGATAAAAATTCAAATTTACCCACCAAAATATTACACAAATAAGCACATCATTCTTTATTTTCTTCACCATAACCATCATCTTCAGTGTACGTAGAATTAAGCTCTTTGGTTCGTCGGACACATGTTTTCACTGTAATTTAGAGTACCGGGCACTAAAGGTACGCACCATCGGTAACGCATTTCCACGAAAGAGATGACGTAATCTGAGGTAACGGGAAAAGGGATCTAGCGCGTTAGGGGTGACTATTTCTTGAAAATGTACTTAATTTCATCTAATAGAATGTGTTTTAGTGAAATAATTAATGATTAGAGAAGATATTTCCTAGAGTTTGATTGGGATGATTATTCTAAGAATTGATAGTTTGGAAAACACCTGAATGTGTCATATTGACACACTGAAATGTGACACAGTTTACACACTTAGATGTGTCGTAGCTACACACTTCACATACTTAGTCCTATCGTGGGAATATCATCTCAAAATGATAGAAGCATATTGATAGCATAATATAATATATATAATATGTATATTTTCTTTTACTGATAGTGTTCTACTTCTTTGTTCTGTTTGTTCTATCCCACGCCTTTTTCTTTGTCTGCGGCTCTAGATTAGAAAGAACGGAGACAGACTATTTAGAAATAAAAAGCTATGTTGATATGGAGTAACTTAGGAAAATGAGAATGTACCTATTGTTTATTTTAATTACTATCAACTATAAACTCTTTCGAAATGATCATCGAACAGTTCTAATGATTTTGAACATAGTTATGGTGGGGCCATAGAAGATTAAGTATGTTATTTTGAACATAGTTATGGTGGGGCCATAGAAGATTTAGTATGCTATTTTGAACATAGTTATGGTGGGGCCATAGAAGATTTAGTATGCTATTTTGAACATAGTTATGGTGGGGCCATAGAAGATTAAGTATGTTATTTTGAACATAGTTATGGTGGGGCCATAGAAGATTAAGTATGTTATTTTGAACATAGTTATGGTGGGGCCATAGAAGATTTAGTATGTTATTTTGAACATAGTTATGGTGGGGCCATAGAAGATTAAGTATGTTATTTGAACATAGTTATGGTGGGGCCATAGAAGATTAAGTATGTTATTTTGAACAAAGTTATGGTGGGGCCATAGAAGATAAAGTATGTTATTTTGAACATAGTTGTGGTGGGGCCATAGAAGATTTAGTATGTTCCTTCCTAATCTTTCTTCTGTGGTTACTTTAGTTGGTATCCCCTCTTAATCTTCTATGACCCCACCATAACTCTTCAATAGTTAGAGCAAGAGATAAAGTTATGGTGGGACGGACCACTCTCGATCTGCTAAAATCCCACCATAACTTCTCCTTTTAAATCATTTCCGATGCGCCAACCTTTAAAGTTCCGATGTTTTTGTGCGCTGACAAAGGAGTGACTGGTGCATATACGCCACTATTCACTTTGCTCTAATGGATGCACATAGCTCACTTTACCTCAGCCATGCCTACGTACAATAGAGCACTAATCACTTTCTTGTGAGAACACACAAAGAAAATGGGAACTGATTTGGATTTCTGGAAGATTCCAAGCGAGAGTTTTCCTATTTTCAAAATTTTCTATTGCTTTTAGTGACTGATGGTATTTAATTTTAATATATTTAACCTATTTTTACTTAATTGATAAATTTAAATATTCATTGAAAACAATTGAGATTCTATTTTTATAATTTTACGAAAAAAAAAAATTTATAGAAAAAATTCTAAAATTTTCATTTTTCATGAAATTTCCTTCAAATTTATTCATAAATTTTAACTTCCAAATTTCAAAAAATGTCACTTAAATACACACTATAGTCATTTGATCTCGTTTTTCCTTTTAATTTCCCAATCTTATTCTTTTTTTGTTTTTCCATTCAATGCAAGAACAACCGGAAACAAAATCTGTTATTTCGAACAATTACCAATGTAACATGTGACAATAATGTCTTACATTCAGGTAATTCACTTATAGTTGTATATTGTAGGGTAACTTACGGGTTATCGGACAATTACACATATCCGATCATGTAAGAAAAATATATATATTCTAAATGTTAATTATCAATTATATTAATTGGTATCCATGATACCTGTAGTTATCATGGATACCAATTAATATAGATGTACACCTATATATGTTGTGAATTATGAAAAATTGTATTGAATTTTAAATATATTAAACAGATAAGATATATAACTAGGGTAAGTTACGAAATATCGGTCAGTACTACATCTTCGGTCATATAAGCAAAAACTATATTTTATATTTTTGTCCGAAGATGTAGTACTGACCGATAATTCGTAACTTACCCTATCTGATTTTCTTGTTGTTGCTACTTTAGAGAATGTCCAAAAAATATGTTCATTCCCGTAGACTAAATCTGATTTTTTTCTTCAAAAATTATATTCGTTCAAAAGTAATTTCAGCTCTAAACAAACAATAGTAAAAACCATTAAAAATAACTACTAGTGCCAAAATTTAATAAATTCAAGTTGGATCATTTTAAAGAAATCAAAATTTCGATAATTCCAAAATCGCCTCAAACAGCCTCCCCTGTACCTGATTATACAGTGAATACTATCACTGTACACATACAGGTATTGAATTTTGGTGTGTATGCAAGATGAAACTTCTCAACAGTTATTTCTTTTTTAAGATGAATTGGCAATTCGTGACATGTGCGTGTTTGTCTTCACGTACGTACACACGCTATAACTCACGCACACACCCTACAACTCACGTACACAATCACGCATCCAATCAAAAGAGTCATTAAAAGTACATTTTCAACTTCACGTTTTTAGTCAAAACGAAAAACAAACAAAAAACTTGTTTTGGATAGTAAGCCCCGTAGAGTTTTGCCTTATTAGAAAAAGGTGTCGCCCAACGTGGGGCTCGAACCCACGACCCCGAGATTAAGAGTCTCGTGCTCTACCGACTGAGCTAGCCAGGCTGTGACGATAACTATAGACATGAAAATTATGAATACAAACATTTCAAGAAAATTTATGAAAATTTTAGAGTACATATTAATTTACCATTGTAGTTGATATGAATTATTTCATATTAAAATTTCTGAAAAATAAAGATTTATATACAGATTTTGGTATTCTTTAGTATTTATTATTGCTATAAGTGATAGCCAATGCTAAGAGACAGCGCCATCACAAGGACATTAATTAAGCTGAAGGTGTTTGGATTTCGATAAGAACCAAAGTTCATATCGCAGACGCAAAACCGAATTTAAGTACAAGAGACTTCGAAAAAACAGTAAACATGAAAGTTACTCCATTAAAAAACTCACCTACCACTATTTCGTGACAGGCTCATGGATGCAGAAAAGCTACTTCGTGAATACAGTCACTTACCAAGGAATGTGAAGTAAAGGGACACAAGCACCGATTGCTGCACTCACGGATGGAAGAGGAAAATGAAGAGGTGATAGTAAATGAAGTTTACGAGTCTACCTAACACAAAATGTAAGAGTAAAATGAAGAGGTGATTGTAAATGAAACCTACGAGTCTGCCTAACACAAAATCTAAGAGGAAAATGGAGAGGTGATAGTAAATGAAGCCTACGAGTCTACCTAACACAAAATCTAAGAGGAAAATGAAGAGGTGATAGTAAATGAAGCCTACGAGTCTACCTAACACAAAATCTAAGAGGAAAATGAAGAGGTGATAGTATATGAAGAGAAAACGAAGAACATAACATTTCTCCAAAATGCACATAGATTTAAAGTCCAAATTACAACAGTTTGGGTAGCCTCTCATCTCTTTCAACTACAATGTAAAACTATTAATATTCTTGAATATTTGTTCTTTTTCAGTTTTTAACGTGGAGAGAAAGTTATGGTATGTCCATAGAAGATTGAAAAAGCCCTTCTAAATCTTCTAATGCCCCACCATAATCAGAAAGAAGGTTATGGTGGGCCATTGAAGATGTATCTGATTCCATCTTACATCTACGGCGACACCACCATAAGTCAACCTCTGTTCAATTAAATAATTATATCAGACCGTAGAAATTGAAATCCCCTCTCAATCTTCTATGGCCCCACCATAAGTTTCTCTCTGGGTAACCAAACGTATTGGCACGAGCACACAAAGTACCTGACACAAGCTCCATAACTAGTCTTAGGTACATATTGAGCGATGCGACCTGTCACATGTCACTGTGAACAGAAGAAGCGTGTGCAATATTGTGGCAAAAATAGTACTGAGTTGCATACACACTCACATGTTTGTCAAACATGCACACATGGTCTGTCAAACATGCACACATGGTCTTTCAAACATGCACACATGGTCTGTCAAACATGTGCACATGGTTTGAAGTTAAGTACCTGTGGCACTTTGTGAAAATATGCACATGCTTGATGAACAGGTACGCTAGTTTTATGAACATGCTTGATGAGAAGGTACGCTAGTTTTATGAATATGCTTGATGAGAAGGTACGCTAGTTTTATGAATATGCTTGATGAACAGGTACGCTAGTTTTATGAATATGCTTGATGATCAGGTACGCTAGTTTTATGAATATGCTTGATGAACAGGTACGCTAGTTTTATGAACATGCTTGATGAGAAGGTACGCTAGTTTTATGAACATGCTTGATGAACAGGTACACTAGTTTTATGAACATGCTTGATGAACAGGTACGCTAGTTTTATGAACATGCTTGATGAGAAGGTACGCTAGTTTTATGAACATGCTTGATGAACAGGTACACTAGTTTTATGAACATGCTTGATGAACGCGTACACTAGTTTTGGAAACATGACTCATGCTTAATGAACAAGTAGACGGTAGTTTTATGAAATAATATACATATTTGGTTATCATACGAAGCACGTATGCTCTAATCTCCTAAGATACTAATTCGCCTCTTAACCAATAAAGTGTTAACAGATTTAATCCAAGATACAGTTAGCCTGAGCACGTTCGTAGTTGGTATTTAAGTGGCAAAGCCTTGCAAGGAGTACATAGGGGCCACATTCCTTTGCCACCCACGTGCTGCAACAGAAAAAATAGCTCTATTGGAGGTGGAGAGTTTGCAACATTCACTGTCTTGCTCTCTCCAATAAATTGAAACAAAAACTTCAATTCTAATATGATTTGTTATAAATACATTAAATTGAGGTTAAGTGGCTATTTTCTAGTCAAAAATTGCCTCGACGTACTTCTGATAGAGCACAATCGAGAGCAGCACTCTCTAACGCTGATGAGATCCATATCCTCTAGGTGCATCAGAACGTGTCTGCGATGGCATGTGCCGGTACAAGGAGGGGTTGGGTGGAGGGGGAAGGGATGAGGCCTGGGCAGGTGGTGTCTGTGTGGGAACACCATCGGAACCTACGTTCTCACGGTTGTGACGCTCCGCCCCCTTCTCTCGCGGTGTATATAAGCGAGCCTGGTGAGGTCCGCCAGTCAGAATATTCCTAACTGCCGAGCAGTAAAGAGCTTCGTCTTGCTTACACTATAGTTACACGATACACTTCTGTGACTGTCAAGATGGCTTGTGAAATCGAACCTATGTCCCGTACCTACCAGTACCGCAAAGTGATGAAACCTATGTTAGAAAGAAAAAGAAGAGCCAGGATTAACAAGTGCCTCGATGAATTGAAAGATTTGATGGTGTGCGCTCTTCAAAATGAAGGAGAATCTATCGCCAAGTTGGAAAAAGCTGATGTTTTGGAGCTTACAGTGACACACTTGAAGAAACTCCGACAGAGGGATCAGTTGACGCTGAAACCTCTTCCTAACGTTCAGGAGAAGTACAGAGAAGGTTACACCCACTGTGCTTCTGAAGTCTCTAGATGCCTTGCTTCAATTCCTGATGTTGATGTGACTTTGGGAACAAAACTCATGACTCATTTGGGTTTCAAACTAACTGAACACGAGAAGAGATCACCTCTCACAATCTTAGTTCCCCAAGCCGGACCATCCCCAGCTTACTCCACCTCCTCCAGTGGCTACGGGTCTGCATCCGAGCTTTCCCCCACACCATCAGGAGCCTCTTCACCCGCTTCTCCTCTTCCTCCATCCCAGCATGGACTCCTCACCTTCGCCTCCCCCCAAACTTCCCCCACCAACCTCTCAATCAAGAGCAACTCCCACCCAGGTCTGTTGACGATCGCCATGCCCCAACATCCCGTCAAATCCTCGCCTGTTGAGGCCAAGTCTTCACCAGTGTGGAGACCATGGTGAATCCAAGTGTCGCCACCACCGGGATAAAAGACCCTGGTTGATATTGTGATATTGGTGGTTGTTTTACAACCCCTTCAACAGACCTGTGATACTAAAATCTGTGATAGGATCAACTCCAGCTTCGTGAAAGACAAAGTCTGCGGAATGAAGAAGAGGAAAAGCCAAAACAAACCTTTTTTGTTACTATTTATTTTCTCGAGATGGGCATCAATGCTTATGTTTATTATTTAATAAATTATTTATTTACAACATACCCCATTTGTTTCGTACTTTCCTTGCTACTTATATAGCCTTATGAAGAATTTACCAAAAAAAATCAGTCAAATTTCAAAGATTTAAAAATTTGAAAATATTTAGAAATTATAAAAATTTGAAAATATTCAAAATTGTCAAAATTTGAAATTGTTTTAAAGTTTTCCAAAAAAAGTGGACTGCTTTGTCCAGAGGCAATATTTGGAAAAAAATTAAAACTATAAATAAATGACTATAAATCATATAATTAACGTATTAAACTCAAATAAATTCTAAAAGAAAAATACCATAAACAGAAAAAAGCTCAAAAGAGAGAAAATATGAATGAATGAAAGTATCCAAATAAAATATTAAAAAAAGAAAAATGAAGAAAATACTGCAAATTAACATACGAAGTACCTACACAGGTGCATTAAAGTCCAAACTAAATCAGTTAAAAGAATGTACGGACATATGAGTCGGTACGGAGAGAAGTTTTTACAAGAAAATCTACGGATAAACAGAGCCAAGTTTCACACGCTAAAATTGCAGTGTGATTTACGAGTTATCGGACAGTTCTACATTTACGGACACATAACAAAAAATATATATATTTAACTTTTGATTCTTGTATGGTAATTAGGATTGAGGTTAAATAATATTTTTTTTATGTGGAACCGTCCGATAACCTGGTATTTACTCTATGTATCGTATTATTTTAAAATCATATGTTTTTATTTAGTCATCAATTTAATTAATTAAATTCGGTACTTTCTGAATAGTATTTATGCAAAAATAAATTATAATAAAAATTAACTAAATTAAAATGGTACAAAATTGATTTGGAGAAAAGTTTTTTATATACATAGAAATTAACGATAAATTGAATGTAACGGATAATAGTTGTTTTTACTTTATAATTCATTGTGAACTTTTTTTAAAACAATATAGGGTAAGTTACGAATTATCGGACAGTTTTCGTTCATATAAGAAAAAAAAATGATAAAAATAATATTAATATTTTTTTTATATGACCGAAAATGTGAAACTGACCGATAACTCGTAAGCATTACTAAGTTCGATTCCCGAAATTCCCGTTGGAATGCAGCAGGTGTGGCTCAGCACGTGGTGGGAATCTGCAAACAGAATGCCTCAGGAATTCGGGAATGGCAGCATATGGGCGTCAGGAATTCGGGAATGGGAATCAGCAGGATGGAACACATCTGTCTCTCAGGAATGCACTGGGAATGGGGTGGGAATCGCTTGGAATTTATCGATTGGCAGGTGGAGAATAGAGTACATATGGGAATATTCCTCGTACTGCAATATAAGAGTTATAATATATAAGTTAAAGTTAATATATAATAAATAAAATCTAATTAAAACTATTATATTAAATAGATATTAAAGTTAAAGTATATATTAAATTAAAATAAAGCTGAAATGTAGTATTGTTTTACAAAGTATAATTATTATGCACTTTTTTCGAACTGTTCGGTAATTCGTAACTTACCATTAAGTCAAAATTGGTACAATAAATAAAATAGAATATTATTTTTGTTAATTCATATATTCATGTTTTTCTCATAAATAGATATTCATTAGTATTTTTTTTTTATATATACTAGTACAGTACCTACCTGTTGTTCAACCAGTGAGAGTACAGTTAATATAATGGGCTTAAGAATGTATATACATAAATACATATACAATATATTTATTTTATCAAAAAATATGTTTTTTACTCTTTAGGGTGACGTCACACGAGCGGTTTTAAATACGCATGAAATGTGCTCAGAGAGTCAAAACCGCTGTCAAAACGCTGTGCAAAAACGTTTGTGTATAGACTCCATGTAAGGTAAATATAATTTGTATTTGAAGTTTATTTTATATGTTGTTATACACTACAATGTTATTTGTATATAAAACAGCTATAACATAATAAGTAATATGCAAATATACTTAATACAAATCTGAAAATTAATAAAAATTTGAAAATATTAATAACTTAATTGATTGCTAATATATTTATTGATAAATATAACACATAGAGTACATAGTAATTATTATTCATTCAATAATACATAATAGTAGATATTTATATAGTATAGCAATACTTTGAAATTTAATATATTACAATATAATATAAATAAACTCTTTCGCAAAATCTCTGCAATAATAATAATAATGATTGTTTGAAAAATATTAATTTAAATAAAATAGATATAAATAGATATTAGTATAATTATTATTAAATAAGTAGCAAACATTTAAAATGGAAAAGATATATTTAATATAAAAGTATATATGTTGAATAAAAACTTAATATTTAAAACAGTAAGCCAATACTATAAATAAATAAAAAACATACGTATATTATAAAACATATGTTTTAAATAGAGACATATAAGTCAAATAGAAAGCACTTAGATTAAATATTAATAAACCTACATAACCTATTTATCTCATTATTCCCACTAGGAATGTGCCCATTCCCACACCACATGGAATGGGTAGCAGGAATGCACGTGGCAGATGTTAAGGCTTATTACCACGTGCTGTAGGTTATAGTTAGTTAGTGTGTGCGTGTGTACGTGTTAAATGTTACTCGGAGTATTGCTTTGTTAAATAAAAAACAGTGAAAATACTTGGTGAATGTTATTAATTGTATCTTACATATTATTATTAACTAGTACAGTACCTGTTATTGAATCTAAATTATATTCGAATGAAATTATGTATTATGGATAAACATATTCTGATTAAACAAAAAAAAATCTCAAAAGCCAAACTATAATTTTTTTAAATAATTAGTGTCATTATTATTGTAGCCTGTAGTCATGATACTGCCACAAATTATTTATTTTTCCTTTTGATATGTATTTCTTAATAAAAGTGTGACACACGGACAGATGGACAGACGCAGCTCTTATTATAGTATAGATATCACAAACGGAATATTATTTGTATAGACTGTAAATAGATATTGTATGAATGTTCTTCACCGTAAGAGTTCATCCTTAGTGGAATATTATTTGTATTGACTGTAAATAGATATTGTATGAAAGTTCTTCACCGTAAGAGTTCATCCCTAGTGGAATATTATTTGTATTGACTGTAAATAGATATTGTATGAATGTTCTTCACCGTAAGAGTTCATCCTTAGTGGAATATTATTTGTATTGACTGTAAATAGATGTTGTATGAAAGTTCTTCACCGTAAGAGTTCATCCCTAGTGGAATATTATTTGTATTGACTGTAAATAGATATTGTATGAATGTTCTTCACCGTAAGAGTTCATCTCTAGTGGAATATTATTTGTATTGACAGTAAATAGATATTGTATGAATGTTCTTCACCGTAAGAGTTCATCCCTAGTGGAATATTATTTGTATTGACTGTAAATAGATATTGTATGAATGTTATTCACCGTAAGAGTTCATCCTTAGTGGAATATTATTTGTATTGACTGTAAATAGATGTTGTATGAAAGTTCTTCACCGTAAGAGTTCATCCCTAGTGGAATATTATTTGTATTGACTGTAAATAGATATTGTATGAATGTTCTTCACCGTAAGAGTTCATCCTTAGTGGAATATTATTTGTATTGACAGTAAATAGATATTGTATGAATGTTCTTCACCGTAAGAGTTCATCCCTAGTGGAATATTATTTGTATTGACTGTAAATAGATATTGTATGAATGTTATTCACCGTAAGAGTTCATCCTTAGTGGAATATTATTTGTATTGACTGTAAATAGATATTGTATGAATTTTCTTCACCTTAAGAGTTCATCTCTAGTGGAATATTATTTGTATTGACTGTAAATAGATATTGTATGAATGTTATTCACCGTAAGAGTTCATCCCTAGTGGAATATTATTTGTATTGACTGTAAATAGATATTGTATGAATGTTCTTCACCGTAAGAGTTCATCCCTAGTGGAATATTATTTGTATTGATTGTAAATAGATATTGTATGAATGTTCTTCACCGTAAGAGTTCATCCCTAGTGGAATATTATTTGTATTGACTGTAAATAGATATTGTATGAATGTTCTTCACCGTAAGAGTTCATCTCTAGTGGAATATTATTTGTATTGACTGTAAATAGATATTGTATGAATGTTCTTCACCGTAAGAGTTCATCCCTAGTGGAATATTATTTGTATCTTCTTGAAAAGACGAATTACTTTGTTTTTATTATCATTTCTTCAGAATTATAAAACTGATTGTAAACTCTACACTATTTTCAAATTAATCAGTCATTTAAAAGTTCCCTAAGTGTTTACACGGTATATAACTTGTTGAATTTTAAATCATTCTGATATTATCATAAAAAAAAACAATATTAAAATTATAAATTTAATAAAATAAACGACTTTATAAATTGTTGAAATAAAGGTAATTTTCTAAATAATTAATAATGGATTATCAATGAATAACACAATATCATAATTATATTAATAGTTAATTAATGAATATATGTGATTAATGAATTATCAAATACTTTATAATACTATATTAATGTATTTATATATATTTTTTCATTTTTCTATTTATTTAGTACTTGTTTTATATTTCTATTTAGTTGGCTACTTTATTTAGTTGGTTACTTCATTTATATAGTTAGTTAGTTGTAACTTCATTTATTTAGTTAGTTATTATATTCAGATTTTCATTCCCCCTCATTGCTATCACAGCTGGCACGTGTTCTGCCCTCACATTCCAAGTCAATTCCCACTGTACCCTCATCAGCTGTCACATTCCTACCATTCCTGATTCCCACCACGGGTCGATATCGCGCATCCGGTAGCGTGCGGGGCATCTGGTGCATACCCTCCTATTGGTAACGCGGCCCGCATTTATTTAGTTAGTAGTTGTTTAATTTAGTTAAATAATTTTTATTAATATTCATTTATTTATATATTATTTATTCTCAACTCTATTACAGGATGAAATATCAAAGTGAAACTTTTGTTCGATTAAATGCAGTTGTTTATTCATCAAATATTTATAGTTTAGGTAATCATTCGACAAAAATACCGATATAGAAACATCCCGACGATATCGTCTATAATTAGGATATTTTACTATAAAATACTATCAATATTTACCGTAATGGACAATAACAGACCATCTGTAGATTGTAAATTTTAAAAATTGGGGTTAAGGAAATAAATTTTGTTAATAACTTGAAATGGAGAATTTTAGGTCGAACTGACCCGTAAATACCAGTCAAACTGACCCGTAAATACCAGTCAAACTGACCCGTAAATACCAGTCAAACTGACCCGTAAATACCAGTCAAACTGACCCGTATATACCAGTCAAACTGACCCGTAAATACCAGTCAAACTGACCCGTAAATACCAGTCAAACTGACCCGTAAATACCAGTCAAACTGACCCGTAAACACCAGTCAAACTGACCCTTAAATACCAGTCAAACTGACCCGTAAATACCAGTCAAACTGACCCGTAAATACCAGTCAAACTGACCCGTATATACCAGTCAAACTGACCCGTAAATACCAGTCAAACTGACCCGTAAATACCAGTCAAACTGACCCGTAAATACCAGTCAAACTGACCCGTAAATACCAGTCAAACTGACCCGTAAATACCAGTCAAACTGACCCGTAAACACCATTCAAACTGACCCTTAAATACCAGTCAAACTGACCCGTAAACACCAGTCAAACTGACCCTAAATACCAGTCAAACTGACCCGTAAACACCAGTCAAACTGACCCGTAAATACCAGTCAAACTGACCCGTAAATACCAGTCAAACTGACCCGTAAATACAAGTCAAACTGACCCGTAAATACCAGTCAAACTGACCCGTAAATACCAGTCAAACTGACCCGTAAATACCAGTCAAACTGACCCGTAAATACCAGTCAAACTGACCCGTAAATACCAGTCAAACTGACCCGTAAATACAAGTCAAACTGACCCGTAAATACAAGTCAAACTGACCCGTAAATACCAGTCAAACTGACCCGTTTATACCAGTCAAACTGACCCGTAAATACAAGTCAAACTGACCCGTAAATACCAGTCAAACTGACCCGTAAATACCAGTCAAACTGACCCGTAAATACCAGTCAAACTGACCCTTAAATACAAGCTATATACTTACGTGATCGAAAATGTTGAATTAATTGCACAGTAGAACAACTCTATGTATGTAGTGTCCTGACTAAGTAAGTGGCCATAATGAACAAAAAAAATTTAGTCCGCTATGAATGGTCTTCAGTTTTCAGAAAACTGAAGAAATTTTTTTCATTATACACACAGAGAAAAAAGTACAACCCATGTGGTCATATCTAATGGGTCATCAATTTATTCTTTGAATCAATTTATTACGTGAGTTGGTTGGACTTTATTCATGTTTTCACGTGTGTTAAAACAACTATGACGTGGTGTGTCATCAAACATTAGTTAATTCAATTCATTTTATTGATTGAATCAACTTACTATGAGAGTTAATAGTTACTTTTTGATAATTTTAAAGTGTGTTGAAACAACTCACAAAGACTGTTAATCCAATGTATCTGGTGTATAAATTAACTTACTATGCGAGTTGGTGCAACTTTTTTTAAGTTTAGGAGTGAGTCAAAACGACTGTTTTGTTTTAACCAACGTCAATTTAACTACTTTTAAGTAGTACCTGCAACTCACCACGTAGGTAGGCACAAAAATAACCCATTCATATGAGTCAAAACAAATCAAATTTGATTTGGTTCGACTAATCCTTTCTCTGTGTGTAGAGGCTACTTCTTTACTAAGGACACTACATTTACTATACAGGATTTTCTTTATAGAGGAGTTCTACTGTAATAATGTTTATATAGTAAAGGATTATATTGATTGAATTCATTTTATTCATTTTAGTAGGGGTTTAACGTCTGCTTCGAACCAAAGGCCAAATTACTGCCGTCAAAAAGAAATTAAATACAAGGGACTTGAAGAAGCAGTCAGAAATGAAAGTGAACAAAGTCACCTAACACCAGTCGCTGACAATGTTCATGGATGCTGCTATTAAGCGATATAATATATTTATTGCAAGGAATTTCAAAATATTTACAGTTTTTATTAATTCAACTTTTCAAATTTTATGAATAAATATTTTTCCAAAATCTATCATTATTATATGTTATTTAAATATTAATCATCAATATTTATCTGATCAAGTTCAGTTTCCTTCATATTTATTATAGTACCACTTGTAAAGGTATACTTGCTTGTTTTCTATGAAGAATAGTCACAGAAAACTTACCACATTTCAGGGTAAACATTCCTATTTAGATTTTATAGGATTCATATTATTATACTATCAAAAATTAAAACAAAATAATACTGATAAATCCCCCCCAACTAAAAACACTACATTGATTCATTTTTCGTTGCTTATATTTATTTATTTATTAATTAATAATATGAAAAGGTAATGAATAAAAGTTGAATAGAATATTTTTGTTGATAGTATAATTTATTAAATGGAAAGGCACTCACAGGAATTAAAAGAATTTCCAAATGGAAAATAAAAATAAATAGCAATTGCTAAATCTTAAAAAAAAAATACATCAACAAAATTTATGTACATTTTTTTCTAAATTAATGAAAATAAGAAGAAAATACAAAAATTTATTACAAAAAAAAAATACAAAAAAAAATATTTAATTGAGCATTTTATTTTACTAATTACAACAAAAATATATTCCACTAAGAAAATCTTCATAAAAGTTATAAATTCATTATAATTAATTATGAATTTATGCAAATATATTAGCAAATATCGAAAAAATATCATAAAATTCAATGAAATAAAATCATGAAATTATTTAAATCATTAAAACAAATCAGAAATTAAAGAAAGATTATGAAAATTAATAAAATTCGTTTAGGTATATTGTAAAATCAAAAAAATTTGAATATGATATTTTTACATGATTAATAGACTTTTTATAATTTAATATTAATAAAAAAAATATTACTAATACGGTCACCAAAAATTATTAACAAATTTCCAATTTAAAAATAAATGAGATTTCATAAATTTGACAAACATTTTATTCTCAATTTGGGTCATATTGACCCACATTTGTGGTGAAAAATTTAAACGAATAAATTACTAATGGGGTAAGTTATAAGTTATCGGACAGTTTCACATTTTCGTTTATATATATTATATTTTATTATAAAAATTAAAGTTATAACATAATTTTTTCTTATAAGATCGTAAATGTGGAACCATTCCATAACTTGTAACTTACCCTACCTATTAAAGTCGCTAAATTCACAATTCAGCCAAAAAATGTCCGTTGGTGTCATTTGAATCTTCTTTGATGACGCAGTCAACCCGCGATATTAACTCCGGTTCCGGGGGGTACGGGGGATGGGGTAAATCCTCCTGGAGCAAGTCTCCCATGGACCCCCTCTGACCCTCCATGGACCCCTGTTGACCCCCCATACTGGTATGAGACTGCATGTGGTGGATAGATTGGTGGGGGAGTTGATGTTGGGGGTGTAGGAGATGTGAATTCCCCCCACCGTACCCCCCAAAGTCTTGGCTGACGGGTGGAGGAGGTTGTTGTACGTCAAAAGGTTGTGCGACAACAGGTTGTTGTTGTTGTTGTTGTTGTAACATTTGGCTAGGTTCTTGGCCTTGGTCGGTTATATTTTCTTCTTTTTTCTTTCTAGGTCCTCTTTTCTGCGAAGAATAAGGTACCCACCAACCTCTGTCGTTAGTCATGTTGAGTGTGTGATGCAGTATAGTGTGTACACTGCCCCTTGACACTCCTAAAGACTTACTTATGCTGAAAATAGTGATAAACGGGTCCTCGGTAACCATTCGCCGTACGGAACTTATATTCTCCTCCGTCATGGCCGTAGACGGTCGTCCAGACCGCGGATTGTCTTTTGTTGAACCTTTCCCTTTGTTAAAAGATAAAATCCATCTATATATTGTACGGTAGGACGGACACTTGTCTTCAAGAACTGTTGTCAAATCTTTGTGAATTTGAGAAGGTTTGGCGCCTAATTTACACCTCGCGTACACGTAGAACCGCCATTCGTGAGTGTGAACAGAGTCCATGATTATTATGTACCAGTTCCAGTTATCACTTTAACAGCTAACGTGTCCACACGCTGTCTGCAGGAATAACACTGCCAGTTAGACAAAACTTATTGAACATTCCACGTTCATGAAATTGTATTCAGCTTCTCGCTAGCACTTCGTACATTTGGCACCGCTGCTAAAATGTGATCGTACATTTGGCACCACTGCAAACCACCAAAACAACTTAAATTCTAGATTCATTTAAACGTTTTTACTAAAGAATATCGTATTTTGAATAAAGAACTCGATATTAATATCATAATTATATATTAAATAGCTCATTCTGTATTAAGTCAGAAATAGTATATTGATTAAAACTGTTAGCTATATACCTAGTTAGTTATATAAAGAAAGTTAGAAACCTAGTTTCAACTGTCACGTATTAACTTGCATTATTATTTGCCATATATTAAATACAAAATAAAGTCTATTACTATTTAATTCATTTCATAAAAATCAATTTAAATTATTTAATATTATTCATTCAATATTATATAAATATTAGATCAGTGTCCCTTAAAATATATATATTTTCTTTCGCTATATCCAAAGAAAATATTTGTGTTTTTAGCACTAACTACTTTAAAATCACAAACAGTCACGGTAATGAGTAAATTTCCTATAAATTTATAAAATTGTGTTATCATTGTTATAACAGTATTAATAAGTAAATTTGAAATTCAATTAAGTACCCTATTAAATATAGAATTATTTATGATGATATTTAATGTTTTTTCTCAAATAATTTTGTATGTAATTCGTTTAGGCCTTAGGGTTGTATTTGTAACAGTGGGCCATATTCATAATATTGAAAGTTATCCTTGCAGGCAAAAGGTGGAATGATTCTTTCCATATTCATAATGATTACCTTATACTTTCAAAGATATTCTTATACTTGTGAGGATGTCCTTATACTTGTCAGGATATCCTTATACTTGTCAGGATATCCTTATACTTGTCAGGATATCCTTATACTTGTCAGGAAATCCTTGTACTTGTCAGGATGTCCTTATACTTGTCAAGATGTCCTTATACTTGTCAGGATATCCTTATACTTGTCAGGATGTCCTTATACTTGTCAAGATGTCCTTATACTTGTCAGGATGTCCTTATACTTGTCAAGATGTCCTTATACTTGTCAGGATGTCCTTATACTTGTCAGGATATCCTTATACTTGTCAGGATATTCTTATACTTGTCAGGATATCCTTATACTTGTCAAGATATCCTTATACTTGTCAGTATGTCCTTATACTTGTCAAGATGTCCTTATACTTGTCAGGATGTCCTTATACTTGTCAGGATATCCTTATACTTGTCAGGATATTCTTATACTTGTCAGGATATCCTTATACTTGTCAGGATATCCTTATACTTGTCAGGATGTCCTTATACTTGTCAGGATATCCTTATACTTGTCAGGATGTCCTTATACTTGTCAAGATGTCCTTATACTTGTCAGGATATCCTTATACTTGTCAGGATATTCTTACACTTGTCAGGATATTCTTACACTTGTCAGAATGTCCTCCTTCTACTTGCTTTAATAATTACATCAAAACCCGATTTTTTAGTTAATTCTTTGTCGTAACCTGAAACAATTGTTATATTTTCCATATTTATGATTAAAATCATTTCGTTAATTTCATGAAGGGTCATTTAGAACAAATTTGAATTCTGTATTACAATGCTCAAGTTGTTTCTAATTTCTTGTTCCTGTTGTTATTTGTTCATAAATATTGCCATCATTTTCTTCATAATTTTTTTCACGTCACATATTTTTTTGAAATATCCTGAAGTATAAAACAGGTAACGATTTCTTTGGAACAATCGCATTGTTAGATTGAAAATCGACGTTTGAGTGTCCACAGCATTGTTCAATTATTATTCTCTCTGTTTGAAGAGCTGGTTGTATTTTACTGCAGCAAGGGGTTGAAGGTTTTCGAAATGGAGTTTTTACTACATCAGTCATCAACAAGTAGCACAAAAAATTTACTGCTGTTCATAATTTTAAACACACTTGTGAATTTCACCATATCCTCTGGTCATTAAAACAATCCAGACCAACAAACACCAACACTAGTCAACATTTCTTTGGCAACAAAAGAAGCTGAGAATTCAGAGAGGACCTTCCTTTTCGATTAATATACTAATATCCGTGCAGTTTTGTTTCGGACCGCAAGCCATTGTACATCATGTTCTTCAAAACGAAATAATATCTTAAAATTTGTTCTAGGTTTATTCCACCTCAGTATATTCCACCCCGGTAAATTCCACCCCTGTGACAATGCTCATTTGGGTGACAATATTTAGAGGTAGCTCAAGTCTATTAAATTTTATCCTAATAGAATTAAAAATATTATTACTATGGTAGTTTATTTCAAAGTTTACGTGTTGAACAAGTTAATATTAATTCCTTTTCAACATGAAACTGCTTATGTGCTCTTACAACAATGGTTGGATGAGGTGTGGAATGGGTCGACTGGCAGAGACAACCCATTCAATGTTTTCGCTCTTTGCTATTAAGTTGCTGTTTTAGATTCTAGGACCAAATTCCCCTTGGTCAAAATCTCTCAATGTAAAAAAGGCAATAACCTCCCAGTCTCAAAACCCTGTACAATAATCCTCACCTACCTATCGAAAACTTCCTTAAAAAATAACAAGTTAAAATAACAAATTCAAATTGAAATAAATATAACAAGAAGTACTATATATGACCTCATCTTACAATTTATTTCGCTGTTGTGTTGGTGATAGGAAAGAAAATCAGCTTGAGATTGAAAATCTAAATAACTTTACTGATAAAGAGCGTTCACACAACCTTTCTTTTTGCTGTTTTGTTACATATAATGAAAACTTAAAGCTTGTGATTATCTAGCAAAAGGTTTAATTTGATACAGTGAAAATGCAAGCTACCTAGTATTACATATAATATTAATAAATGACAAATATTAATAACTAACCAAACCTAACCTGTAAAGTGGGGTGGAATTAACCGGGGTGGAATATATCTCGGGATGGAATATACCGAGGTGGAATATACCTTGGTGGAATTTACCGGGGTGGAATATTCCGGGGTGGAATTTATCTGGGTGGAATTTCCTGGTGTGGAATATACCGGTCGCCCTTTAAATCACAATGTAACATGCCTCAAATGAACAAAGTGGGCCATAATGTCGATAATAATACAGAACCTAATCTTTCACTTTCAACTGAAGTTTGCTACTGACCAGACTCGACTTTTTTGAAGCATATGCTCTTCATTAGAAGCAAAGAGTCTTCTTTTAAGCATATGCTTCTGCTTTAAAAGTAGAAGGTTCCACTTGATATTTTTATGAATACAAGTTGAAGCACTTCCTTCATATTTTGCAAGTATAAGCATATCCTTTATTTTATGAATTCGATCCAATATGCTTTTAAAATCATAGATCCTAAGAATATCATAGACGAAATGAAATGGTATCGAATACTATATACCGCTGGTTTAGAACCATTCAATACTCTTTAATTCTCTCCGTTTATAATATTTTTGGTATCTATGATTTTGAAACCATATTGTCAGTGATCACTATGAAATTTTATACCATGTGCACAGTGCAAGTTCCAAGTTATTGACTGGTTTTTCATTTTCAATAATTTAAAAAAGTAAATAATATATCATTTCATTAATTATTCATTATTTTTAATTGGTATCCATGATATCTTCATGCATTACGGATACCAATTGAACTTGTAAATTGTATATTTTTTCCTATGATCGGAAATGTAGAACCAGTTGATAACTCGGAACTTACTCAATCAATAACAAAATTTCGAATTCATGCTGCAGGATTAAAATTTTGAAAATTTCTTGAATATTTTTTGAATATCATTTCAATTTTATGTTCAGTTGAAGATTCAAAATTCAAAGCAAGTCTATCGAAATATGTATTTGAGTATAGGTTTAAAAACCTATTTTTTTTCAACATTTTTGCAACATTATTTGGTTACATAAACTCATTCTAACATTTTCATTTATAAAAAATAGCGTTTACCCTTCGTAGAGAAGTTGAGGAAACAATATTTGCCAAGTTAGTATTAATGTTTTTTTTTTTTTTTTTTTTGTATCTGATAGTTTGTCGTACTACTTCATGATTGTTTAATGACCTGGATTATGATTATATATATTCAGAAATAAACTGCTAATGTACAATGTGTGTTCATCATTTAAACAAGTTTTTTTAATTGCCATTATTTTAACAGTGTATTATCGGAATTGGTATAGATCAAATTAAATTAAAGAATCAAAATATTCGTAGAACGTGTTTCCGCCTAGCAGTTTTCTGTGTACCATTATGTACATTATTCAGCTGATTTGTAGCCAACTAATTTTCTTTTGTTACACTTCAGTTTCATATACAAAATAGTATATATTATATTACAGCAATTAGATTAATAAAATGGGAGACACAGCACCACTCGTCAATTCCCCGGATTCTTGCGTAGAGGATCTGCTAGAAGGATTTGGAAAACAGAATGAACATTGCCTGAAGATGCGGGGCAAGGTGAGAACTACGGGCTGTAAATGATACAGTTACGGGGCGAGGTAAGAACTACGGGCTGTAAGTGATATAGTTGCGAGGCAAGGTGAGTACTATACGGAGGCTGTAAGTGAATGAAAAATTGTATTATTTGAGGTCTCGAAAATAAAATTTTCTCATTTCCACACAGCCAATTGTGACTCTGAAGGCCTCCAAATTGTCGTCTCTCTCCACTAAAAAAGTCAGTGTAGTTTCTGGAGGAGGGTCGGGACATGAACCATTTGCTGCTGGTAAGTCAAAGAAAATTTTTTGTAGTTGCTGATGACACATTGTTATAAGATTGTTGAAAAAGATCGATGATGCACTCTCGTTTTATTTCATTTGGATATTGTATTTGTTTAAAAAAAATTAATCATTCACTATTCAAGATAAACAGGTTCTAAAAAGTTCAAGCTTGTATTTAATTAACATTTTCAAGTTTGTATTTCACAAATTCATGCTTTTTCAACAATTTCAAGCTATTTATCAATTTCAAGATTGTTTTATCAAGCTTAGATAGGTTTTAAGTTTTTACAAGTTCAAGCATGTTTTAATACAAATACAAAAATATTTTAACAACTAGTTTATTAATTTTCCATATACAACGTTCCATGAAGAAAGAGTTAAGTAATAATTATTATATATTTATTCTTAATGATACCGTCCGACCAATCCTAACTTGCCCTACAACTCCGCAGGTTACGTTGGGCGCAATTTACTCACATCAGCCGTGGCGGGAAATGTTTTCGCGTCTCCTAGTCACAAGATGGTGGAATTGGCGATTGAAGAAGCGAATAAACACTCTCTGGGTATGTACATAATACTTAAAATGTACTCATAGATCTTCTAAACATATTGTCACAACCCTACTCATGAGATATAAAGTTTTGAGTTATGAAGCACTCTAGTAATGAAGGGTGTAGGTCATAAGCCCCCCCCCCCCGGTCATGAACCCCCCTAGGTCATAAGCCCCCCCGGTCAAGAGCCCTCCTGTTTTTAAATCCTTATTAAACAATCATGAAGTGTGCAATACAACAAACTAGCGGATACAACAAACTACATTAGCAACTCTCAGTTATTTCTATCTAAATAGTTCTTCATTGGTTTAACTAGGTAAATAAGGATTAAAAAAAACAGGGAGGGGGGCTCGTCACCGGGGGGGGGGGGCTTATGACCTAGGGGGGCTCATGACCGGGGGGGGCTCGTGACCGGGGGGGCTCATGACCGAGGGGCTCTTGACCAGGGGGGCTCTTGACCGTACCCCAGTAATAAAGGATCTGAGTTTTGAAATGCACTTCAGTTATGAAGTATTTCTTTATGTTTAAATTATAGAAAATGATATACTTCGATAATTGCGTCATATGTTATCCCTCAATAGCCATATATAGGTTTCTAAGATTTTTATCATAGAAAACTATCTAGTGCACCTGAGATATGAAGTGGCTATGAGTTATGAAGAAACCGATACTTCATAACTCAGGAGTTTTACTATATCTTTTTATTTTTTCTCCCGCAGAAGGTGTTCTGGTTATAACTATGAACTACACTGGCGATAGACTGAATTTCGGAAGAGCCGTGGAAAACTGCAAAGTTAAAGGAATTAAAGTAATTATTTTAATGTATATTCTATTGAACTTTTATTAAAATGTACAAATGATCTTTATATATTTATTATGGTACCGTTGCAATACTAGTCACTGTAGGCCAATCAAAAATTTTAAAGCACTTATTGATTCATGACTATGATTTTGCCTTTATGCTTTTTAAATCATAGATCTTAAGAATACCCTACCTAGATGATATGGAATGGTATCGAATACTATAACCGCTGGTGTAGAACCATTCAAAACTTTTGAATCGTCTACAGGTAAAGCTCTTAGAACGCTCAGTACATGTATCGGAAAACCGTTCGTTGTAACGATCAGCGTTCGTTGTAACGATACATATTCTTTAGTTTAGTTGGGGATCTAAACTTTTTTAGTTTTCTTTAACAGCATTTCAAAAATATAAACAATCTCATATTATTACTAAATGAAAATGTTTAATGAAAATCTTATAATATTTACCTAAGTTACTAACTTAGTTATATAAATGTACTAAATAATAAGGTAAATAAATGTACAAAATAATAGATATCTATATGTAGCTAAACTAATATACATAGCAAAATTACAATATAAAAATAGGAACAAGTCTAGTCTAAAGACCCAATTAAGCTCAATCTGGGGTCTTTAGACTACACTTGGGGTATACTTTGAAAAATTAGGGTCCTTAAAGTATGCTTATTTTCTTATAATGATTTTATTTCATTATAATGATTTTATTTCATTAATATGATTATTATATATTCATATGTTAGTTACGATTTCCTTATATTGGGTAACATTTTGTTATTATTTCCCAATATTTCTATCTTTTTAACAAGATAGTTGTCTTTGCTTCGTCCATTCAATGGCCGGTAGTGGATCTTCACCAAGTAGAGGTAGAATTTCTGTTTGGAATGTTGCTCTGTCCATTTTTTTGTTGTTCTGAACACCGTAGTAGAAGAATTATTTTGATTTGATTACAGTCAACAAATGCAGAACGCCGTAGCATAGATGCATTCAAAAATTCACTTGGGTCCTTAAACTTCACTTGGGGTATAGTTTGAAAAATTGGGGTCCTTAAGGGCTGATCCACACCATCGCTCCGGTCACGCTCCACTCTCGCTCCAGTCACGGTCCGGTCTCATTCTTCTTGTGCATACACATGTTCGGTCCGGTCACGGTCCGCTCTGGCTCCCGTCCCTTCCGTATCATCTGATTTTGCAGTGATTATCATTACGCTTGATTGATGAACAGGATGAGAGAAAACAAATAAGTAGATATTTTGAGTTCATCCTATGCTAAAGGACAGGAAATGCGAAGGATATCTACTCGTTTTATCCTCATCTAATAGATGACGAAACTAAATAATTGTTCTATTATTTTCGAATGATTATTGAAACTTTTGAAAAAATCTGTCTATAATTGAATGTGATTTTAGAAAAGAAAACATGCAACACTGAAAACACAATCACTCCTAGAGAAAACTGACTGTATATCTAAGAATCTAGACTTCTAGAGTCTAAGTCCTAAGGTATAAGAAGTATTATATATGTCACTCGACCGTTATTGCTTCATAATCTGTTGATCTATCGTTAGCACAGCCATCGACCGATAGCGCAACCAACGATCGATTGCTGCACGTTCGAATGAAAAAGAAAGTATTTAGTTTATCAATCTAAATGGTATATTTAATAAGGAAACCATCAACCGATTGTTGCGCGTTCGATTGATAGGAATTTCTATAATTTCTATATCTACATACATAATTGTTACATTTCATATGGTAATCATCAATCGATTGATGGTTACTCTATGAAATATAACAATTTTTTTGTTTAAAAAGACAATATCTTTCCATTAAAATCAAGACAATTAAATGCATAAACTAAAAAAATCCATATCATTCGAACGTGCAGAAATTGATTGATATGTGCACTATTAATCGATATACCTATGCGATAAAATTTGTCAATTAGATGCATAAGCTAAAGTAATCTTATCATTCGAACGCGCAACAATCGATTGATGGTTGCGCCATCGGTCGATGGCTGCAATAACGATTGATCAAGAGATTGCACAGTGAAATCGGTCGATATTTCAGATCAGTCAAATGCGCGTGACATATATATGTATAGTAATATTCAAGAAAAAGTACGCAAATAATAAAACTGGACCGCGACTGGAGCGTTGCTAATACACACTGGCAGTATCACGGTCCGATCACGCTCCAGTAAAAATATCTTTGGATTGGATCGTGACCGGAGCGTGACTGGAGCGTGACCTGACCGGCACTGCCAGTGTGGATGCTCTACGTGAAATGCATTGAAGAATATTGGACCGGACCGTGACTGGAGCGTGAGCGGAGCGTGACCGGAGCGATGGTGTGGATTAACCCTAAAGGACACTGAAAAATTGAAGAATATATTAAAATAAAATATAGAATATTCACACCATTTACAAATTTCTATTGAAATTTTCTAATCAAAGAAAATGTGGCGGAAAAGGCTAACAAAATCAAAATAATGGAAATCTTCAAAACAATATATTAAGTGTTGATTGTCAATTGTAATACCTCTGATTATAATCAATGTTTGACTAGATACTTAGTAGACGAATGAAATATTTGTTAAATCATTAAATTTAAGGAGTTCGTTGTAACGATCTGCAGTCCGCTAGAGCGGACAATTTTTCTCATTTGTTCAAATATCGTCCGCTGTAACAGCTTTACCTGTATATTTTTTTCAGGATCTATGATTTCAAAAGCATATTGTCACAACCCTTTTCATGACTTGGGCTCCGGATACTAAAATTTTCGCCTAAGCTAATAATGAACTCAATTTTCAGGTTTCAATGTTCATTTCTGGAGATGACTGTGCTATGGAAGACACTGCTAGTTTCGTGGGAAAGAGAGGCCTCTGTGGAACACTCATGCTTATTAAAGTGAGAATGCAAATCAATGAAAGATATATATAGGCTCTAAGTATAATAGAGACGTTTCTTTAAACTCCTCTCCAGGTTGTACATAATAGTAGAAGATTCTAAGATCTAGAAAAATTTATCTTAAAATTGTACAAAATTCGGTTCAATGAATAGATTTAATATTATTTTCTTTAAATCGGCTTATCTTCATTTTAATCAGTTGTTTGATATTTTTGGAAGTTTACCTCAATCTTTCGAACCTTATATAAAAATCTAAAGTTTTCTTCACTCGAAACCTAGTTTGCTAATCCTAATATGATGAAATATCAATTATGAAAATTTTTACTTTTCATCCTGAAATCATTTATTATGCATGCGTCACTATACATATAGTCAATTAGGGAGGTATAGAAAACAATGTTTGGATTATTAATAAAACTTCCGAATGAATAATCATTGAGAGTGCCTTTTCATTTTATTTCTGTTAAAAATAAGCTGATACGTGTAGGTAATATAATTCAAACTTGTTCCAAATGTTTAAAATATTAAAATATATCCTCTTCGAAGATAGTTGGAGCTCTAGCAGGAGAAGGAGGTAGCTTGTCAGACTGTCTATCTCTCTGCCATACTTTGTCAGAGAACATTTTTACCCTCGGTGTAGCCTTGTCAGGCTGTCACATACCAGGTCAGGACAACCCTCTTCTTTCCGTCAGCAAAGGAAACATGGAACTCGGACTCGGAATTCATGGAGAGGCTGGGATGAAGACTGTCCAGGTTCCTAGATTTTTGATACTCCCATATAAATCTAGAGAAAATGAATAACTTAGATGCGAGATTTTTGTCTAAATCTAGTCTAAAATCTTCGATAAATGCCAAATGAAAAATATTCATGCTCAACGGAACATCCATTATTTAAAGAATCAATTTTAACATTAAAAATTTGGTTAGTGTCAGATGTTAGAATCTTTCTATATTTTTGATCACTATTAACAGGCAAAAAATGGCCACAATATTGCAATTATATCTGCAAAAGTTTTCTTTTGGTATCAGGTGGGTAGTACGAAAGAAGTAGTCAAAACAGTTCTCGATGTTCTCATCAAAAAACTGTCGAGTTCTGACGATGTTGTGGTCATGGTCAACAATCTGGGTGGCCTGACTGAAATGGAGATGCTGATAATCGGCAAAGAAGTCTCTCTTCAATTAAGTGAGAGTTCCCCTCCATTTGGGAAAACTTTGAAAATTCTTATTATTGAATCTATCACTTTTAGTGAATGAAACAGTTAATAATATTTTAAATTTCATACATAAATTCATTGTCATTCACAAATCCGTTACATTTAGCATAAACAATCTGGGCAGATAACTCTATGACTCTTCCTTTTGAAGCTTAGTCTACTTTCACTCTGATTATTTGATCTTCTAATCGTAATATTACCAAATATGTTAGGTTAGAGTATACATAATTAATACAAATCAAATATTTGTGATATTATACTTATGCATAATTCAATTTTATTTCACAGATTCGCTTGGTTTTAATATTCGTCGAAGCTACGCTGCACATTTCATGACTAGTCTCAACATGAGAGGTTTTCACATTTCTTTGCTCAAAGTAACTCACAACGCAGAGTGGCTGGAATTTCTTGATGTGCACACGGATGCTCCTGCTTGGCCTAAAATGGTGGATACTAGTCCTTATGAACTGGAAGAATCCATGAATGAAGGACATACAGGACACGAAAAAGCAAAGGATGATCAAGATGTGAGATAAAAATCCATTTCCTTAGAAATATCTGAAATTTTCCTTAATTTCGAGTACATGATGTTTAAAGATTTTACTTTGAGATCAACTATCTGTGATAGACATTAATTTTATTTTTCGGTCCCCACCTTCCAGCCAAATTGTCGAATTGACTATATAAAAATATGTTTGATCAGAACATAGTTTAAGTTAAGAAATAAATACTTGATTAGCTAGCCGGTGCCATAATAAGATCTTCTTTCAATTGTGAATTTTAAAATATGATCACTGTAATACGGTCTCGCTTTTACAGATTCCTGATTTCAAACTCTGTGCCCAAAAGGCCGAGACCATAAGGCGTATCTTCAGTAGAATTGTGTCCACGACTCCTTCCTGGACTAACACACTCAATAGTCTAGACTCTGAATGTGGAGATGGAGATTGCGGCACAACTTTGGAAAACGGAGCGAAAGGTGTAGTAGGAATAAAATGTCATCATTTAGAATACAGTATTTTGCTACTCGAGAAAATCTGATATAAAATGCAAAAAACTCTTTTGTGATACTGCTTTGGTTTTTTCTGTTTGAAAATTCATCCTTTTTCTATCAACATTATTTGAATAAAACCTGTCAACCGCAAAACTGTTTTGAAATGTTACAGTACACCTGCAAAACAGTTCTATTTAAGGATATTCCAAAATATATCTATTCGAAAATTCTATGACACAACAGAGATACTGTTGGTATTTGCAGATGGAAGTCTACATAATATGAAATTATTCCTGACGTTCAAGAGCCAAGGATTCTAAATAAATCCTACTATTCTCTACAGAACTTCTTCGGCAGTTCGATTCCTTACCTTTCACCTCTCCCATCAAACTGTTGCTGAAAGTTGGAGACATCATTGGAGATGCAATGGGGGGAACATCAGGTCAGAACCTATCATACCTTGGAGGTTATGTATCAGATTTCAAATAATGTTTAATGCCTTTCTTCTAAGATTATATATTAATAGCAATGAAATTTATTAGATTTGTGACATGTCCACATTTTTAGAACAGCTCCAATGTGACATGTTTCGACCTCAACGAAGAACTTGTTCCCGTGCTTCATCTTTACCAGTTGTCCTGTTAACTTACCCGTCTAGTTGTATAAACTTCCCTGTTCATTTAAAAAAAAAATTCTCATCATGCTATACGAGAGACTCTCCCTCCTGTTTGTAAAACTCTTCTCATTCATCACTGGAAGTTTTCCCACCTTTTCTAGAAACTTCACATCCCAATTCTTTCTAGACATTTCACCTCTTGCTTCTAGAAATTTCACATTCCAATGCTTGAACCTTTTCCGCCTGTTTCTAGATTTCTTTAACGATGCCATTAATCACTAATTAGAAAGCACACGTCTCTCAGGGGCGATTTACTCCATCTTCTTCCCGGCCATGGCCAACAAACTGTCCTCCCTTCTGCAGGAGAAAGAAGAAGACCTATCACCTCAACATTGGGGCCAAGCTTTCGTCGATGGAGTAGAAGCGGTGTCTAAATATGGAGGAGCCCATAGGGGTTACAGAACTATGGTAAGGCCTTCCTTATCGGGGATAGAACCCTCAACCTACAATACAGTATTTAGACTAACCAAGTAGTAAGGTATATTATATATATTTGGTTTCTCATTACAAGCAATTTATGTAGAGAAAAGTATACCTATGCTATCCTGGGTGTCATGGGCAAGAGATATAAATGTTATTTTTCAATACATTCTATAAATAGTTTGAAAACATCAGTAACATATGTATAATTGTAATTTGTAAATATCATTAGTTTAAAAAAAAATTTAGCCTGTCATCTAACTATACTGAATTTCAACCTTTCACTTGACTTTTTTATCAACAACAAATGATGGTTGTTTAACCCTCCACTGCTCATTTCATTAACAACAAATAATGGTTGTTTTTCAGTTGGATGCCCTGTACCCGGCTGCAGATGTTGTAAATGAGAGAAGTTACTCTGACGGTTGTGCACTCGTGAGAGAAATGACTGCAGTGGCAGATGAGGGAACTAAAGCAACGGCAACGATGAGAGCAAAGTGAGTGAAATGAGAGCAGAGTGAGTAACTATTACAAAAATCAATATCACAACAAAATTTTAATGAAAATATATTTTAATGAATTCAAAAAGTTTTTATACATATTCTTTCCCAGGGCGGGTAGAGCGAGTTACGCCAGGGGTGGAAATGTGAAAAAAGAAGACGCTGGTGCAAGAGCTGTTACCTATGTACTTACCGCCATATTGGAGACAATGGAGGGAGAAAGGAATTAGTGGTCTATCTACAAGAGAATGGAGGGAGAAAGGTATTAGTGGGCTATCTACAAGAGAATGGAGGGAGAAAGGGATTAGTGGGCTATCTACAAGAGAATGGAGGGAGAAAGGGATTAGTGAGCTATCTAAAAGAGAATGGAGGGAGAAAGGGATTAGTGGGCTATCTACAAGAGAATGGAGGGAGAAAGGGATTAGTGGGCTATCTACAAGAGAATGGAGGGAGAAAGGGATTAGTGAGCTATCTAAAAGAGAATGGAGGGAGAAAGGGATTAGTGGGCTATCTACAAGAGAATGGAGGGAGAAAGGGATTAGTGAGCTATCTACAAGAGAATGGAGAGAGAAAGGGATTAGTGAGCTATCTACAAGAGAATGGAGGGAGAAAGGAAGTCTTTAGTGAGCTATCTACCCGAGAATGGAGAAGGGAAGTCTTTAGTGATCTATCTACAAGAGGTTCGGTGGTTTCACGGCGGAATCCACTTACGTTTCTGTGCAAAATTCCTGTTTTGTTGGTTTTGTTCTTATAGAGCACATTATTTTCGTGCTTAAATTATATAGGGTGTTGTTTTTGTATTAATACAGTGTACAGTTATATATGTACATTACAATGTGTTTTGGTATTTGAAAGGAAAAAACTAAATGGAAAAGAAAATAGGTAGGGGTTTGGATAGGGAGTGATAAAAATCACTGCAAACTTTGGTCATTGAGGGGTAACTATGAAGAAATTCTTGACGTATATCATTTTCTATAATTTGAAAATAGAAAACTACTTCATAACTCGAGGGCATTTCATAATTCTGGTCCCTGTTATACCTCATAACTCATGAGTTTCACACTGAAGTTAGAAACAGAGAGAGTTATTGGTTAGAGTTCAGAAACAATCACTAGAAAGATCATTTAGTCATCAATTTAGTTTATTCTGATCCCAACTGGAGAATTGTAATTAAATATATAGGAAAACCTCCTCTCAATCATTTATACCACTTTTCATTATATTTATTTGCATTCATTGAGTAAAATTGACTAATTCTCAGTAGTTCTCGTTAAATTTAGTAATATAGTAGCCTAATTAGCTCCGTTTTATAATCCTAGTAATTTCAGTAACCATTTCCAATTATCCAAATTATATAAAGACTAACTGTAAATTCATAATTTAACTTCCAATAACATTAAGCTTTTCTCTTCACTTAACATTCATCTTTTATTTTCCCACAAATGAAACACCGTTCAAATTCTAACAAGTTTCCATATATTTTATAATTTATTATTTCATATCGTACCAATGTGCCATCAAAATGTTAATGGTTATTTGAAACCTAGTTTCAATTTACCACCTCATTCATTCTTGGTATAGTTAGAAATTGATATTGTTAGGTACACTACGACAAATTTGTATGATTTGAAAATAGTTCATAGGAAATTAGAAAAGTATTCAGTTACAATACTAATCGTTTTTCATATCAATTAGTTTTCAATGTGAAGGTTAAAGGTTATTTTACCATCTCAATTTTCTGTGTAATGATTTCTTTGTCAACTCCGCAGAAATTCATAAATAAACTGAAACAATAATTTGGCAGAAAATATTACATGGATGAAATAATTGGGATGAAAATTAAATACAAGTAATACCAACACAAGTTTTATTTTCATGGGACTCACTTTCACAGTTATAGTAGATATATTACAGAAGCAATGTGAATAGCTTAATTTTATAAATTAATGTGGAATAGTATATCAAAGTTCAAGTAGAAAAATTTTACATTCACTGACAATGATTATTTACTAATTGTGACGTACTTAGTTTGCTTCACTATAACGTCTCAGTGTATGGGTTCTTAAGTGATTAGGATCTTACTTTGTGGTCTTTTCAGATTCCTTTCTCTTTATAAATCTCTTTCTACTAAATACTCATGGTACCATGCCCTAGAACCAACTTGCCACTATGGTTCCGACCTCAGGCCTCTGGTCCAAGCTTAACTGTATTTAAGGGTAATAATGGTAAGGTAATTACACTTAGAGATTATATTCATTGGTCAAGCACAGGTTACAAATAATATCTCCACTAGAACGCTCGCAAGTTAAGGTCTCAAATAACTACGAACAGGAGAATAGGTGTGTAGCTCACGAGAGCAAATCGGTAACTGATTTGACTGTCGCTTACTTACAATCATATAGGTTAGTGATGATAGTAATGCATACACAATTGCTGTGTTTGCTTTACTACATTGCTCCCCCCTTCCGAAAATTTCAAAGTTACAATTTACATTTTTCCAAAACTGCCAGCTGGTTTGTCTACCCATTGTTACTCTATATTGAACAATGTTCAGACGCTCACGCTGTTAGTGGAAACATGTATATTGGATCTCTTGAAATTTCTCGAACCGGTAATAAACATATTATTAGAAACTTGAAAAATTTGAGTGTTAATTCGTTCTAGAAATATGTAATACTAATGTGCATTCACCAAATGTTCTTAAATTTTTAATCTTACCTATACAATCTTAATTTTGCTTTAACAATATTTTTATTTATTCTCAAAATAATCTAAATTACTCCTACCTAATATGTCTCAGTTCAAAAATGTAACAACTTTTTCATTTTATAAACGTAATAACTTGCCTAATCTATTAGAGATCTCACCCCTCCCTCCTAATATGTAGATTTTTAGTCTAAATATTAACAGAGACCTTTGATCACTCCAATACATTACACAAATTGTTACTGCATTTACTTTTTTTTTAAAAAAAATTTATAATCAAAAAAAAATTTTCATTTTAATTTATCATATGTTATGATATCGTATTTTATGATCTTTTAATGAATTTTTATTCGTAATTGAAGTTATATGAATTTTGATCATCTTTATCAAATTTTGAGACAGTTGTGATCTTTAAATTTAAATCTTAAAATTAACACCGAAAAAAAAATTAAACTTAAAATTAAATTCAATTGAAAAAACGATTATTATTAATTTTCACTTAAAATTACCCAACTTAAAATTAAAAAAAAAATTAAAATAATGATCAAATTGAGTTTGAGGAAAAAAAATCTTAAATGCTGTTAGGTTTAGTTTTGGTAATTTCGATTTTTGGCCTTCGTTTTGCCTGAGGCATTACTATAACTGTTGTCGCCTGTATATTAACTGCCTGATCATTAAAGATATTAACTGTTCCACCTAGTTCCTCTAATCTAAAGGGGTGTTTCGCTTAATCTGATTGAAAGCTTCAGTCGCCATCTTAGACCTCAAATTCCTCATTTCGTACATCTTCATATCCTCTTCTGACTTAATCTTTTTTGACTGATGATATCCACATACGAGAATCATCACAACCAGTAGTGTTAGAATTAACACTAAAATGTCGCTGAACAAGTCTGGTATTAGGTCGTACTTTGTAGACCCCATGTTCTTAATGGTTTGCTCCAAATGAGCTTTGTTCATTGAAGATGATTTCTGGATCAGCTCCACTACTGAGTTCAGGTCAAAGTTACTCTGAGTTTGCCCCATCGCTCCAGCTGATCCCCTCTCACGACCTTGAATTACAGTTCTGTGTGTCAACCGGCTGTGAGTGGCTGAGGGTCAGTCACTGGCTGTTTGTGGCTGAGGAGCTGTTGGCTGTGTGGGTAACTGGGTTCTTTTTGCCTCTCGTCACTGAAATCAAAACGATACCGTTAGACATGGCCCCTGTTAATTTTAGGTATTTTATCATATTTCAGTCTCATTTTGAATTGATCATTTTTGATTTTAAATTATTTCAGTATTTCATCCTAAATTTGAATATATATATATATATTTTTTTTTTTTTTTTTTTTTCAAATTTTCATTCAAACAATTTTACAGAATATAATTCATCTTATTCGTTACCCAACATTTAAACAAAAAATTTAAAATTAACATGCATACAACAAAAAATATTAATCCTATTAAAATTATTATATGAAATTTTATATTAATAAAATTCATAATTCATCCCATCAACTTAAACTAAATACATACAAATATTACAATTAAAATTCATACAATTAAATACATACAATAATTCTCTTACTGAGCAAAGGAAATATTGTAGTTTGAACAATGAATTGCATGCTCTGTTTGTTTGTCTCGCGTAAGCAAAAAAAATGTAAACATTTCTCTGACTCTTTGCATGTAACTGTGTTATATGCCACGTGTTCGTGTAAATGTAACATGTTACTCATGTTACTTCGTGTTATGTGTTCCTTTTGTGGACTTTCTATATAATGTTTATATTCAAATTTCTCATAATTTGATTTCCTGTTTAATGATGTTAATGAAATTATTTAATTAATTTGTTGTGAAATTTTCCAACTTAGTTAGATAATTTATATTGCTCGTTATCGTTTGATGTCCTAATTTAATTATGGCTTTGTTTTTTTTCACTTGTAATACTGTACCTGGTCCTATCCAATTTAATTGTAATTTATGTGTTTTTTGATGATTTCTAATTAATACTCGATCACCTTTCTGTATAATTTTGTCTTTACGTGTCTTATTGTGGTAAATTATGCGTTTGTTTGATTGATTAATTATGTTAGCTCTTATCTGATCTTGAATAAATAGAGCTTGCCTAGCCTTGACTTTGACTATTGATTCTGATGTATCTAAATTGTAAATGTTATCCAAATTTTCTGCTTGAATATTTGGAGATGTGTCCCTCCCGAAAAGAGCGTATGCGGGAGAATCCTTCAAGGTCATATTGACCTGATTGTTAATTGTGTTTTGGACAATATCGAGAAACATGTCCCAATTATTGTGATCTACTGTGGCTACATAGAATCTTAATAATTTGTTAATTTTCTGGTTATTACGTTCACAAATTCCATTGGAATATGCTGAGTATGGTAATACCTCACATTTGTATATCTGATGTATTTCACTGAAAGTTCTAATTGCGTTAGACTTGAATTCTTTCGCACAATCCGACATTAACGTTTTGGGATATCCACAACGACTAAATGTTTTACTTAGACAATCAATTACTGTGTTAGTTGATTTGTCAGCTACTGCGTGTAATTCGTTATATCTTGTCAACATACATGTTATTGATAAAATATATTTGTTGTTCGTGTCAGTTGTTATAAAAGGTCCAATAAAATCAAATGAAACTGTTTCAAATGGTGTATTAGCTACTGGGGCAGACATTAATTTAATTGGTGTATCTAGACTTCCTTTAAGGATTTTGCAAACGTCACATTTTTTAATAAAAGATTCTATGACCGATCTTTCTTGAAAATGATAATATTTTAGTCGAAATTGAAATAGCGTATGAGCTAAACCACAATGGGTGTTAAAATGTATTGAATTAATTACTAAATTGATCATTTCATTTGGTATAACATAATTAACTATACTGGCTGCCCGAGTATCTATTTTCCGATGTCGATATAATATTCCGTCTAATATGAAAAATTCAGCTATGTTCCTAGATGTTCCTAATTGTTTTTTCTGTAATATATCCATTATTTCCTTACAAGCAAAGTCGTTTGACTGTGCAGTCTTTAGTCTGTTTAAAGTCCATGTTATGTCTTCCTGTTTAGGTATGTATTTTAGAAATGGTTTTTCTTTGTTGATTTTATACAATTTAGATGTATCTGATTCTTGTTCGTTTTCTGAGTCTGTTTCTGAGTCATTGTCATTGTCGTTAATAATTTGTGGTACGTTTAGCTTAGCCCTCGATCTTGTGGTTGCTATATAATTTTCAATTGAATTACAACTTTCATTAGATGGTGTTAAAAGTTCACAATCATCTATTGTTTCTTCCGTTAGAGGAGTTAATCTACTAAGGGTATCGGCTACCACATTTCTCTTACCTTCAAAATATTTGATGGTACAATCATATGTGCTCGCCTCTATTGCCCACCTGGCTAGTGCAGTGTCTAAAGGCAGTTTATTACCAAAAAATGCACATAAAGGTTTGTGATCGGTTAAAATTGTAATAGGATATCCTAGACATAGATATTGAAATTCCTTTAAGGCTAGATGTATTGCAAGAAACTCTTGTTTAGTCGTGGAGTACCTTTTTTGAGTTGAATTTAATGATTTACTGAAATATGCTATGGGTCTTAATGTTTTGCTTTTGGTCGAATCTGGTTGTAGCAATGCTGCGCCAACTCCGATATTTGAGCTGTCAGTAAATAAATAAAATGGTCTGGAATAATTTGGATGTGCTAAAACCGTATCTGATGTCAAAATATTTTTGAGATTAATGAAACTAGTCTCACATTCGTCAGTCCAGTCAAATTTAGTGTCCTTCCTTAATAGTCTATATAATGGGTCGGCTTTCTGACTAAATTTAGGGACGAACTTACGAAAATAATTCGCAAGCCCTAAAAATCGCTGAAGTTGTTTTACATCTGTTGGTCTAGATGCTTCTCTAAGTTTTTCGTTTTGGATACATCGAATGCCCTCAGTAGTGACTCGATGTCCAAGAAAATTAATTTCGTGTTTAAAGAATTCACACTTCTCTAATTTTAATCTCAAATGAGCGTCACGTAAATTCATTAGCACTTGGCTAATATCCTTTAAATGTTGTTCATAAGATCGACTAAAAATTAGGATGTCATCAATAAATACGAAACAGAGTTTCCCTAATACATTACTTAACGCTTTTGTCATAATTGCTTGAAATACTTTTGGACTATTGACATAACCAAATGGAAGCTTTGTAAACTGAAACTTTTTACCATTTACCGCAAATGCTGTAAGCTTTTTAGACTCCTCGGAGAGTTCCACCTGGTGAAATGCACTCCTCAGATCTAAACTAGAAAATATCTTTGATCCACCTAAAGATCCAAGCATATCGTCAACCCTAGGTAACGGAAATCCTTGTATATGGACACACTTATTTAATGATCTGAAATCTATTACGGGTCGTATTTCCCCATTCTTTTTATGAACCACGATAACGGGAAAGTTATACTCGGACATTGAAGGTTCTATAGTACCTTCTTTTAACATTGACCTGTTGACTTCTTCAAGTTGTTCTTGAAATTTATGTGGGATGCGATACGGCATCTTGTTTATCACTATATTAGGATCTTTCAATATTATTGTGTGTTTACATATACTAGTAGTCCCGATTTTTTCGTCCTTAATCGTGATTACGTCTCTAAAGTCATTTAGTAACTGCGTCATTTTGTCTTCATACTCTGACATTCCACATGATATGTCAGCATTAACTAACCTTCTCGGTGCTGATGGCACTGTCTGAGAATTGTTTTCTACATCAGCACTTAATGTGCTGTCACGGCTTCTATCAGCGCTTCCGTCACGTGATATTTTACACTTCATATCTCGGTTGCCATGCGTTGTAACTAATGGCTCTCCATTAATTCCAACTGCATGTACCTTTGACTTTTCATAAATTAGTTCAGGGGTAACGTTTCGTTCAAATGGCTTTGGTTTTTCGTCACTCAACACGTTTCCTAACCTAGATTTATGAGTCCTATTATTTAAACACTCCGATATAGTCGCTATATTTACTTCGACTTCCTCTTCGTACGTCTGGAGTTTACCAACTATCATATTGTCCCGTAATATGATATCACTATCCGTCGGATTCATTACGAAAACTGGGCATATTGACACTTTATCTCCCTCTTTTTTTGTGTCTTCGATTTTTATTAGTGTTTCGGCTATCACTAAACCGCTATTGAAACTTCTTTTAGCTATTATATAACTTCCTGCTTCGTTGTTTTTTACAAAGCCATACAATATTTGCACGCTATTTGCCTCAACGACTTGGCTATTTATATGAACATTTCCGTTCTTCTCGCGTTTTTTATTCCTTGTCTTCGTGTTTACCCCGGATTTCATAACCTCCGTTTGCCCTTTTTGTTGAGGTTTAACCCTTACTTTCGCAATACTACTACGGCTGTTTGTTCGTTCGTTTATTTGTCTTATCAACGTTCTTCGTTTTGACCTATTTGAAGTAAGGACCAGCTCAGATATTAAGCAATCTGTGCTTAATAGTTCTTTAGTAGCTATTCTACGTTTTTCCATAAACGGAATTTTTTCTTCACCTAATTTTAATATTTTCTTATCAAAATCAATTTGCGCGTTCGTTAACACGTCCCTTCCTAATATTACATCATATGGTAAGCTACTGTTGTTGATCAGTAAAGCGTTTACTGTTTTCTTGTGGGATTTCGACATTAGTTCAAATTTTACTTCACCTTTTACTTCGGAACGTCCGTTTATGCCTTTAATAGTTACGTTTGATTTTATTATGTCCTCGTGACTCGCCTTGTAATTAAAATTACGACTGTTTAAAATCGTTCTCTCGCTTCCTGAATCTATTAAAGCTTCCCAATCGAATTCTTTACTATGTAAAATTATCGTTGGCTTAGAAGTCCCTTTTATCGTATAATGACAGTCCATCAATCCGCTTAATTCATCTTTATTTTTTACTAATTGGACTGTTATATATGTTTCGCTCGTTTTTTTATCCTCAACGCTTAACTCTTCTTCTTTTAATAGATCGAACTTATTTTTACATTCACAACTTGTGTTGAGTGACGATTTACCTTTGCTATTGAATTTAACGTGCACTGGATCTAATTTATTCATGTTCAATTCACTTTCGTACACGGAGTTACCGACCGTTTTCCCGTGAGACCTATTTTGTTTTTTACTTCTGTTTGTATTTACATGTTTTTGCGAAAATCCTTGGCCTGTTGAGCCCGACATTCTCTACCTATATGTCCTAATTTGTTGCACCTGTAGCACTTAATTGTACCACTACGGCTGTGAGGGGTAGGGGTGGGGTGGGTGATGTTCGTGTTGTGTACGTATGCTCTGCCTGTGGGATTATGTTTATACCTACTTCTGCTAGCATACCTACCTGTTGTTCCCCTGTTTCTTATGTCATAAGTGTAATATGTTTCTGTATCTTCTAGCATATCCTCGTGAAAATTGCCTTGACTCTCACCCTCGGGTTTTTCTATCAAAAAAGTTTCTGTGTCATTGAAATTCTTTTTTGGTATTAGAATTTTTTTATCATGTGGCAAAGATCTTATTTTCTTCGTTGTAGCAGACAGTAAATTAGCTGTTGTCTTAAAAGGACCTTCAATGACTCCTTTGATGATACTGGGGTTGATCTGTGGACCCAATATTGTTAAATACATTGATGTATTCATTCAGGGGATGTTTTGGGTGGTGACTTTGGGGGTGATTTGGGGGGTGAGTTGGGGGGTGATTTGGGTGTTTTGGGTTGTTTAGTTTTCTGTACTCTGGGTTTAGTTCGTCTTCCAGATCTAAGTTCTACAGCCTCCTCGTTAATTGCTTCTTCTTCTGAGGTTGGCATGTGTTTCCTATCCTAATGAAGTGTTATTATGTACTTAATCAAGTGTAATGCACGTGTAATCACTTATTATGAAAAAAGAAGAAGAAAAAATAATAGACTATCCAATTAAAAAAATTAATCCATCAACCATTTAAAATAATATATAATAAATATATAATAATAATAAATAATAATCAATGAAATATAATTTAATATAGAGCAATATTTGTTAAATCAATAAATATAAAAATATTTATACTATCTTTCAATTAATAACGACACACAACAAAGCTAAAAGAAATGCATGCACTATAATTATAATTGCTGCAGTAATGATTAATTACCTTCTGCTTATTCATCAACACAATTCTTGACTAAGACAGAACAGATTATTTCACCACTGACTAAGAACTAACACATAGGTAGATCTTCCCCCGATCGCTTCAGAAATGAGACTGAATGATAAGATGACATATAGTGATAAAAATATTTATACTATCTGATATACTCAACTTTCAGTTCCATGTACAGTGGGTCCCGCTTATCAGGTTTTGTCATTGATTTTTGCTCTGATGTTAACTGTTGATGTTAACTGATTGTTCACTGAGCGCTGTGCACTGTATTTTATGCACTGTATGTTAACTGAACGTTCACTGAATGTTAAAACTTCATTGAATATTGAATGATCACTGAATGTTAAATGATCACTGAATGTTGAATGATCACTGAATGTTAAATGATCACTGAATGTTGCAGTTTGAATAAATACTTTTCAGATGTAGTATTTAAACAAATTAGACTCTCAATTTCTGGTTGATTTACGGCTTTTTTGCATGTTGTTTATAATCGAATGTTTTCCATCACCATTCGTCAACGTGCAACGCTTAACCCTTTCGCTTCCTCCCTCCGTGTTTTTCCAGTTTCTTCCAGAATTTTCCAGAATTTTCCAGAATTTCCAGAATTTTATTTTTTTCAGACTGGTCAGTCTTGTTGATTGTCTCTGCTCATTCAAATTTCAAATTAGGCCATCTGTACTCTCCTTATCCTTCCGATAATTTTCGAGATGCCTTTTGCTTGACCTTGAGTTGAATTATCTTTATATTTTATCACAAAAACTGAACACCTTAATTGGATCGCACCTTCATATAGGGTCGCAAAACCCGGTCTTGCTGTAATCAAATACTCTCCAATCAGATGGTTAACTTAGTTTTTGGTAAATTACAAAGCTTTCAATCTTTTACTTCAGTAATTGAATTTCCGCACATTAAATTCGAATTACTTAATCACGCACCATACGTGGCCACCAATGTGACGTACTTAGTTTGCTTCACTATAACGTCTCAGTGTATGGGTTCTTAAGTGATTAGGATCTTACTTTGTGGTCTTTTCAGATTCCTTTCTCTTTATAAATCTCTTTCTACTAAATACTCATGGTACCATGCCCTAGAACCAACTTGCCACTATGGTTCCGACCTCAGGCCTCTGGTCCAAGCTTAACTGTATTTAAGGGTAATAATGGTAAGGTAATTACACTTAGAGATTATATTCATTGGTCAAGCACAGGTTACAAATAATATCTCCACTAGAACGCTCGCAAGTTAAGGTCTCAAATAACTACGAACAGGAGAATAGGTGTGTAGCTCACGAGAGCAAATCGGTAACTGATTTGACTGTCGCTTACTTACAATCATATAGGTTAGTGATGATAGTAATGCATACACAATTGCTGTGTTTGCTTTACTACATAATTGAATGTTGTGTAACAAAATATCATTTGATTGTTACTTGTAATTCAAAAAGAATGATTGACAATGGTAAATCATTTAAACGAAGAGTATTAAATAAAGAAGGTTATTTTAAATAAATACGCTGTGCTGTTAAGATCACTTCAACATACTTTATTCGTCTTCTTTCACATTTGTCAATGAGGCAAGTTGTTATTCATTTTTAATAGTACAATGATAGCAGAATGACCATCATAAGATTGACTCATATCTATTAAAGTACCTGCAATAGGTTGAAGGCATGCATGAAGAGGTTCAGAAATAGAGTTTTTGACCAACGGGTTTACATTATAGATCAAAATCACTCGTAGTGTTTCGTGGTTTTTTAAATTTATCTACCAATTCTATGATACACACAGAGAAAGGATTAGTTGAATCAAATCATATTTGATTTGTTTTGACTAAATTTTATGGTTTATCTGTGCGCCTACCTACGTGGTGAGTTGCAGGTACTATTTAATATGAGTTAAATTGACGTTGGTTAAAACAACACATATGTGAGTTGATTATTTTTAATTCCCGATGGTCACAACAACTACCTGTGATAGTCAAAACTGCTCGTGATGGTTGAACCAATTATATGTAATGGTTAAAACAACTACAGAACAAGGTTACATCAACTACTTGTGTATGTTTCTCCAATCACTCCTATGTGTTATACCAACTACTCGTGTAGGTTATACCAACTACTCGTGTAGGTTATACCAACTGCTTGTGTAGGTTATACCAACTACTCGTGTAGGTTATACCAACTACTCGTGTAGGTTACATTAACTACTCGTATAGGTGATATCAACTACTCATGTAGGTTATATCAACTACTCGTGTTGGTTATATCAACTAATCGTGTAGGTTATACCAACTGCTTGTGTAGGTTATACCAACTACTCGTGTAGGTTATACTAACTACTCGTGTAGGTTATACCAACTACTCGTGTAGGTTACATTAACTACTCGTATAGGTGATATCAACTACTCGTGTTGGTTATATCAACTACTCGGTTAGGTTATATCAACTACTCGTGTAGGTTATATCATCTTCTCGTGTTGGTTATATCAACTACTTGTAAACTAAGTAAATGTATATCAACTATTATAGTGTAGGTTGAAATATCGGTCTGGTTAGCAGTAGCCAGACTTTTTACAAGACTTTTTCAGTCACTTTATTTACTCTATCAAATTATAATCTCGAGTTAGGTCCCGGTATCAATTAGATTAGACTATTTATTTTCTAGGACCAAATCTAACATGTTCACATTTATTTTCTACATTTACTTCTGTGATATGCATACTATTTTAATTTTAAAAAATAATTGATCACCTAGACCTATCCTTGCTTTTTGTAATGTTTTCGATCCGATGAATTGATATATGGTTATCAGTTGGTAAATTAATAGGTTAGATTGAATAAGTAATCTCATCAGGTCAGTTTATAAATAAGTAGTTAGATGACATAAATAACTTAAGTAATTAATTAACCAGGCTAGATTACAAAATATGATAAATCTTTGATATGCTGCAATTGTACTATAACTTAATGAATAATAAATTAATGATAAAGCCTTTATCTTCTAAACCATATTTTAGTGCAATTCAGCTTACTCATAGGCACTGATATTGAAATATGCTAATAGAATTACCAAGGTCAAATTGAAAACGAAATATAAACATTTAAGTTTTAGATTTATTATTTAGAAGTACAATTTGAATTCTCGTCACTTTCTTCCACGACTGTAGGTTGCCAATTCCTGAAATAAGGGATTCGTATATTAATATATATTGAATAGAAATTCACAGTATCGTTCATATACATTATCAATAACATCACCTACTCTTTTTCCTTTTGTGATGAGATAGCGACAGCTTCGATATTCTTTTCATGTCTGGAATCCCTAAAAGCATATGAAAAAGTAAGAGCTAATCATATTGCAAATACATATTTAAAAATCATCTAATATTTTCAAATACTTACTTTGACCTAGCATAATTGTTCCTGAACCATTCAAAGGAATTGAAGAGGACTCCGATAGTTGATGACGTTGATCTACTTCATCAAGATCTGAAAGTAGATTCAGAAAATATAGAAAACCATATATTAATAAAGAAATGAAAAGAATTATTAACTGAGAATTCTTTCATATAGGTAAATTATTTATATAAAATGTTAAACTAATTTTAAATCTTCAGATGCAGTATAAATTTAGCTCTAATAAATGCAATGGATTTTTCTAGCTAATCCTCATAATTTTGTTCATTATACACTCATAATGTAGACTTTATTTAAATACCAAGAAAGTATAATATATCAATAGGCTCACCTCTGGTTGGAGTGTACTCACCCTGCTAAATCCCTGGACGGTGTTCTCCTCCGACTATCTCCCTGGATGGAGTTCTCCCAGTCATAGAAAACTAGGGTCAAGTAGGTAAATTGCGGCACTTTAACTAAATGCGGTCTCTTATCTCAGAAACATTAATAACCATCATGACTTCAAGGCACTCGTGAAATGAATAGAACCTATCATAAATTGAGCTTAAATTATGATGTTCAACAATTCAGTATATAGCTAAACTAATTTCAGAATGATTTTGAGACTCTCTTAATAGGGTCACAATTAGAAATTAAAGAACCGAATTTGGCTGTGTAACCCTACCCATAGGTACACCAACTAGTTTTAAAATATATAGATTATCAGACCACTTTACTTAAGATACTAGGATAAGTTCCGAAATATCGGACGGCTCCACATTTTCGGTCGCATAAGAAAAACTATATTAAATTAACTTTTATTTTAATTAGCTATTAGGTAGCTATATACTATATTTCATACGTGACCAAAAATTTGAAATCGCCTGATAATTTGGAACTTACCCTATTCTGAGGACAGCGCAATAACTGCCTATAATAATAACATATAATAATAATATAGGAAAATTAGTTTAGATATCAGTTTACAAACTGGAAGGCAGTAATCAAAATTTATTATTATAAAAGTTATATACTGATAATCAGCTCTTCAAATAACTACATATATAAAGCCACCAAACTATCAATCACCAATATTTTAGAATATTTAGGCAGACATTTATCAATTTATTAATGGAATTAATTAATAATTAATAATCGATCGGCAGCGATAATACTATTTAATGCATATAACGCTATTGTTTGCACTTGAACTAAAATGGTATTGAAGAGCGTTCACATTCAACACGTAACACACTTGAAACAAGATTTGAACTGAAAAGTGTCAGCCGATTAATTGGCTTTGAGGAAAGCATAAGTTGCCACATACTCATTTGATTGAACTCACACCTAAACTTAAAAAAAAAGTAGCACTAACTCTCATAGTTAGTTAATTTATACACCAGATAAATAAGATTAACAGTCTTTGTGGGTTACATTATCACACTATGTCATAGTTGTTTTAACTCTTACCTAAACTTACAAAAAAGTAGCGCCAACTCTCATAGTAAGTTAATTCATACACTGCAGAATACACTGGATTAACAGTCTTTGTGGGTTACTATAACACACTATGTCATAGTTGATTTAACTCGCACCTAAACTTAAAAAAGTAGCGTCAACTCTCATAGTAAGTTAATTCATACACCAGATACATTGAATTGACAATCTTTGTGAGTTACTTCAACACACTATGTCCTAGTTGTTTTAACATATGTTCAAACTCCCAAAATGTAACTCCAACTCTCATAGTAAGTTGATTCAATCCATAAAAGATTTGAATTAACTATGTTTGGTGACACACACGTCATAGTTGTTTTGACACACGTGAAAACATGAATATAGTCAAACCAACTCACGTAATAAATTGATTCAAAGCATAAATAGTTGACTCATTAAATATGAGTAAACTTTTTTCTCTGTGTAGAATCAAACATCTCATGGTTTTGCATATTCTCTCTTTCTGATTCCAAGTTGATGTAAAGACTTTTCAGTTTTGTACATTTAGTGAAAAGTTCGTTTTTGAACCCAGAAATGGTAGAATAATGAGCTATAATTTTTTCGAGAGTTTCGCTGAAAAAAAAGTCGGCAACATAAGGGCAATGGAAGTCGCCTTGTAACCTTATATCCTTAGCTACAATATTATGGAAAGTTTTTGGTATTTCGTCAGAAACTCCCAAATTACATGTCAGCAGAACATATTTCAATTTCTTACTCTTTCCAAGAGCATTTAGATGTGCAAGGGTTACGTTTGTTCCTTTGTATATTGCAGCTTCCAAACTATCCGAGCTCTTTTCTATCGCAGTTAGGAATAGTTTTGGCGAACCAGTTACACTAATATATTTAATTAAAGATGGAGCCATTTTTACCACAGTACTCATGTCACCAGCACTCTCCTTAAAGAAGGAATACAGGTTAAACTTATCACTAAACATGATGATGCTGCTAATATCATTTTTGCCTACTTTATGCTCGGTGTTTACATTCAATGCATTTAAGAACAAATATTTCATTAAAGTCCTATATTTAATTTTGAGCTTTGGTTCAAATGAACAGTAACCTGTATAAGTCACAGCCTTTAAATCCCTGCACTTATTAATTGCATCCATTTTCTTCTTGATTTCTTTAATGGAGTGGACCTCAACTTCACTGTCCTGTTGGTGAACAAAGCGGTTAGAGAATCGCACTTTATTATTATACAGGGTAGGTAAAAAAAGCAAAATCCAACTTTGAATTGATATATCTCAAAAACGACTAACGTTATTATTTTTTTGAAAATACCATTGTGTTTGTCTACTTTATTTACAAGAGTAGTGAAACATTCAAAAATATTCCTTTATTTGATGCTATAGTGAATATAGAAAAAGGTGTCAAAACTATGCTTGAACACAAATAAAAAATACGAAACTTATTTTTTTACTACAGAAAAACTTAATTACTATCTACATGTCCTCCATTTCTTGACATAATTCAATCCTTCTTCTCATTGCTGCCATATCTTTTTACTCTTTGTTTTCTCACTTTTCTGCAAGTAAATTCACTTCACTCGTGATTCTCTCTTCAAGTCGTCTGAATTTGCAGGCAGAGTAGAGTACACAAATGTTTCCCTAAGAAAAAAATCATGGTGTCAAGTCCGGTGATATTGGTGGCCACTCAATTGCATGGTTTGTTTAGTGCACTTTAGTGCAGTATTGCGATTGTTGAGCGCATCAGTAAGCAAATGTCGCACAGCGATCGTTATGGCTATGAAGACTAGGATTGGATTATTTCAAGAATTGAGACATGTGGAGGAAGTAGGTAGATAGTAAGGAAGAAATTAAGACTAAATATTTATTCAATAATGGTTTGTTAATGATATGATATGAAGGATTATTGTGTTTTTCAGTTATAAAAATAATTTTCATATATTTTTGTTTGTGCGCAAGCATAACGTTTGACAACGTTTACTACAATCACCATTCCATCAATATTGATTGATATAGGTATTCTTTGGATTTCTCACTATCTATATAAAAAAGTAGACGAACACAATGGTATTTAAAAAAAATCATAACGTAAGTAATTTTTGAGATATATCAATTCAAATAGGGTTTCGTTTTTTTATTTGAACCACCCTGTATACAGTAGGGGTTTAACGTCTGCTTCGGTACCAAAGGCCATATCGCTGACGTCAAAAGGAAACTAAATACAAGGGATTGGAAGAAGAAGTCAGAAAGAAAAGTGGCTCCATGAACAAAATCACCTACCACAAGCCAATGACAATGGTCATGGATGCAGAAAAGCTACTCCGTGAATGCAGTCACTTACCAAGTAATGTGACGAAAAGGAACACAAGCACCGGTGGCTGAACACGAATCAGACTTTATAAGGAACAATTATATTCGTATAGCAAAATTGTTCAGTTATTTGTAACGTGCTAGATAATTTGATCCCCTGGTAATTTGATACCCGTTATTTATTTTTTGGTTTTATTACAAGGTGACACAAAAAAACTATACCAACTTTAAATTGGTATATTTCAACAACTACTAAAGATACAGTTTTCTTTTGAGTCTTCTTTTGTTTGTTGAATCCTTTTTCATTCATAGTTAAATTTTCATAGAAATTTATCCCTTTTTCTGAATATTATAACGATTTTATTGATGGGTGGTGAAAATGGCTTTGCGCAAATGGTCAGAAAACGGATAATGAAGTAAGTTCAAACATAAAATATATCTTTATTAGACAACAATCCTATTAATAAAATAGATTTATTTCCAGGTTTTAAAAGCATTCAAATAACTATTTCTTTTGTAAAGTATTGCTGGTCCAGAGAAATATGTTTTAGTACAAAAAGGAAGTTTAAATTTTAACAATGGCCGTTCAGGTCGCAAGAGGACAGTACGATATGAAGACAAAGTCAATTTTGTTCAGCAACAAATGTTTTTGTTAGGAGAAATGGACTAAATATCTCAAAATCTTCAACCAATCGTATCGAAACATGACCTACAATATGCCACCCCTAAAAATAAAAGTCAGACTTCAACTTCTTGAAACAGATTTTTGACGCCGTAGAAAATTCGTCAACTTGTTCTTGCTAAGACATGTTCGTTTTGTTGAAGATATTATCATTGGGGACGAAGCTGTATTTTATATAGAATATAAAAGAATAATATTCCTGATTTTAACTTTGACCGACTTTATCACTGTGGAAACTAAAATCATCACTCTTACTTTCATTTTGTAGGGGTGTGACCAGGAACATACTTGTGCCTTTCTTTTTGTACTTAAATACATATCTCCATATTGTCAATAATCTATAAAAGAAGTAGTTATTTGAATTCTTTTAAAACCTGAAACAATAATTCAGTTTTATTAATGGGGCTGTTGTCTAATAAAGATATTTGTTATGTTTGAACATACGTCATTGTTTGTTTGCTGACTATTTGCGCAAAAGCCATTTTCACCACCAATCAATAAAATCGTTATTACATTCACAAAAAGGAAAAAATCTTTATGAAAATTGAACTATGAATGGAAAAGGGTTCTACAAACAAAATGAAACTTGAAAGAAAACTGTATCTTCTTTAGTTGTTGAAACATACTAATTTAAAGTTGTTGGGTTTCGTTTTTTGGGACACCTTGTGAAACATTTACTTAAGGTAATTAATTATTAAGTCAATATTATGTAGCTATGCTACATGGTTTTTTAATAAATTCATTCATTTATCGCTTTCAAAATATTTTCTACTGGACTCAAAGATGACAGAAGTAAATGAGAGAAGTGAAATAAGAGAATTGGATGAGAGATGAGAGAAGAGAAGTAAGAGAAGTGGATGAGAGATGATATAAGTTAAATGAAAGAATTGGATGAGAAAAGTGAGATGATAGAAGTTAAATGAAAGAATTGGATGAGAAAAGTGAGATGAGAGAAGTGAAATAAGAGAAGTGGATGAGAGATGATAAAAGTTAAATGAAAGAATTGGATGAGAGAAGTGAGATGAGAGAAGTGAAATAAGAGAAGTGGATGAGAGATGATAGAAGTTAAATGAAAGAATTGGATGAGAGAAGTGAGATGAGAGAAGTGAAATAAGAGAAGTGGATGAGAGATGATAAAAGTTAAATGAAAGAATTGGATGAGAGAAGTGAAATAAGAGAAGTGTATGAGAGATGATAGAAGTTAAATGAAAGAATTGGATGAGAGAAGTGAGATGAGAGAAGAGAAATAAGAGAAGTGGATGAGAGATGATAGAAGTTAAATGAAAGAATTGGATGAGAGAAGTGAGATGAGAGAAGAGAAATAAGAGAAGTGGATGAGAGATGATAGAAGTTAAATGAAAGAATTGGATGAGAGATGATAGAAGTTAAATGAAAGGATTGGATGAGAGAAGTGAATGAGAGAAGTGAAATAAGAGAAGAAGAGATGATAGAAGTTAAATGAAAGAATTGGATGAGAGAAGTGAGATGAGAGAAGAGAAATAAGAGAAGTGGATGAGAGATGATAGAAGTTAAATGAAAGAATTGGATGAGAGAAGTGAGATGAAAGAAGAGAAATAAGAGAAGTGCATGAAAGATGATAGAAGTTAAATGAAAGAATTGGATGAGAGAAGTGAGATGAGAGAAGTGATGATGTACTCTGTGACTCTTTTCTCTGATAGTACATCATCACAGTGACTCTTTTCTCTGATAGTACATCATCACAGTGACTCTTTTCTCTGATAGTACATCATCACAGTGACTCTTTTCTCTGATAGTACATCATCACAGTGACTCTTTTCTCTGATAGTACATCATCACAGTGACTCTTTTCTCTGATAGTACATCATCACAGTGACTCTTTTCTCTGATAGTACATCATCACAGTGACTCTTTTCTCTGATTGTACATCATCACAGTGACTCTTTTCTCTGATAGTACATCATCACAGTGACTCTTTTCTCTGATAGTACATCATCACAGTGACTCTTTTCTCTGATAGTACATCATCACAGTGACTCTTTTCTCTGATAGTACATCATCACAGTGACTCTTTTCTCTGATAGTACATCATCACAGTGACTCTTTTCTCTGATAGTACATCATCACAGTGACTCTTTTCTCTGATAGTACATCATCACAGTGACTCTTCTCTCTGATAGTACATCATCACGTGACTCTTTTCTCTGATAGTACATCATCACAGTGACTCTTTTCTCTGATAGTACATCATCACAGTGACTCTTTTCTCTGATAGTAAATCATCACAGTGACTCTTTTCTTTGATAGTACATCATCACAGTGACTCTTTTCTCTGATAGTACATCATCACAGTGACTCTTTTCTCTGATAGTACATCATCACAGTGACTCTTTTCTCTGATAGTACATCATCACAGTGACTCTTTTCTCTGATAGTACATTATCACAGTGACTCTTTTCTCTGATAGTACATCATCACAGTGACTCTTTTCTCTGATAGTACATCATCACAGTAACTCTTTTCTCTGATAGTACATTATCACAGTGACTCTTTTCTCTGATAGTACATCATCACAGTGACTCTTTTCTCTGATAGTACATCATCACAGTGACTCTTTTCTCTGATAGTACATCATCACAGTGACTCTTTTCTCTGATAGTACATCATCACAGTGACTCTTTACTCTGATAGTACATCATCACAGTGACTCTTTTCTCTGATAGTACATCATCACAGTGACTCTTTTCTCTGATAGTACATCATCACAGTGACTCTTTTCTCTGATAGTACATCATCACAGTGACTCTTTACTCTGATAGTACATCATCACAGTGACTCTTTACTCTGATAGTACATCATCACAGTGACTCTTTTCTATGATAGTACATCATCACAGTGACTCTTTTCTCTGATAGTACATCATCACAGTGACTCTTTTCTCTGATAGTACATCATCACAGTGACTCTTTTCTCTGATAGTACATCATCACAGTGACTCTTTTCTCTGATAGTACATCATCACAGTGACTATTTTCTCTGATAGTACATCATCACAGTGACTCTTTACTCTGATAGTACATCATCACAGTGACTCTTTTCTCTGATAGTACATCATCACAGTGACTCTTTTCTCTGATAGTACATCATCACAGTGACTCTTTACTCTGATAGTACATCATCACAGTGACTCTTTTCTCTGATAGTACATCATCACAGTGACTCTTTTCTCTGATAGTACATCATCACAGTGTCTCTTTTCTCTGATAGTAGGTATGGTCTAATATGCTTAGTTAAAGAGTTACAAGGTTAGGAAAGTAGTATCTGTACCATTTATTATTATTAGTTAACGTCATTTTTTTAATGTTGCGATAAGAAACAAAACATTTTTAACAGTAATTATAAGAAGCACAAAAAGATAATCTTAAATTAGGTTACATTTTCACACAATGTGTTCAATTTGCCACCCATTTGTTGCGATGGAAGCGTTCAAACGTTTGTCCCGCAAGGATTCGTGAAACTCCTGGTGTCTTTGCTCGCGTCCGCCAGTCATTAGACAAACGTTTTGAACGGCTGCATCGCAACAAATGGGAGGCAGTTTGAACACATTTTACAAACATGTAACCTAATTTCTTGTGCTCCTAATAATTACTGTTAAAAATATTTTGTTTCTTATCGCAACATTAAAAAAATTACGTTAACTAATAATAATAAATGGTACAGATACAACTTTCCTATCCTTGTAACTCTTTTACTAAGCATTTTAGACCATACCTTCATGAAATAAAAAGTGTTTATTTCGTCAAATGCAACCTTATGTTAAAGTTTGGCAACGAAAGTGTCGGATTTAAATTTAAGTTATTCTTGTGATTTCACTTCTAATTAACCTCAGAATTTCAAGCGAAGAAAAAGGATCCATTAAATCTTGAAAAATTCCAAACTATAATAAAGCTTTTAGACATATTATAAATGGCTACCTATACCGGTATCTAAATACCATTACCTTAAAAAAACACTAGGTACCTTTAAAGTGAACCTATATACCTAATTACCATTAAATTTACGATAATATGTGATAAGTTGGACTGCAGTCTTGTTCTTCTATTGAATCTTAGAAAGAGTGAAAGTTGAATGCGAATATTACTTATCAGGCGCGTATACAAGGGGGGGGGGGTCATTTGGGGCAGATGCCCCCCCCCCCCTTGAGGTCTGAACTTTTTAAAAATAAATCTACGGATAATTAAAAATTTATGGATTAATCTTCAAAATTGAAGAAATGTCAATTATTTGATTATCTTTAATTGCTTTTGACATGGTTGAACTCAGTATTCTATCAAAATCGTCCTTTATAAATTGCGAAATGGGAGAAATTAAATTGCTTCAAGTCGTATTAGGTATAAGCCATTTTGTTCATAGAGAGTGGATTTCTATCACCCTATTAATATTAGCATTGTTCTTCAATTTGAGAAGAAAAGCATCGTCCTGTATAATGTAGCTTGCCAAAACACCTTCTTCTTCAACAGCACGCCGAAAATTCATGCTTTCCCAAGATAAATGGAAGGGTTGCTAAATCTTACCACTTGAAAAAGTTCACAAGAGTTTGTGGTCAATGCAATTAAACTGGTTCTATCCACAAGAAAAAGCAAAAAAAAAGCAAAAAAAAACACAAACTGCGATTCAGGAGGTGAAGAGTTTCTTTGAAGAAACCACTAGTTTTTCTCTCAGAAAAGCTTTTCAACATATTTCATCCACACCAAAACCACGTGGTGGAGGATCGTGATGCATTCATTTAGTTTCCGTTTTAATCATTGAACTTCAGTTCGACCATTAATGAAAACCACATAAATAGCGGTTTTGTGAGTGGATTATGCAGCAACCATCCAACATTGCCAATTGAATCGTTTGGACAGACGAGAAGTTAATTTGCCTCCATCAAAAAATACGAATGAAAATCCTCGAAATATCTGGAAAACAAATGATAGGTATGATGCAAAGGTAATGATCTTCGTTGCAATTATTAATGGAATGGTTCCAATTGTTCAAGCATTCCTTAACGAATATGGCAACTTAATTGTTACCAGTTAATAGTTTTCAATACTCGGATTGCTCCATCACATTATTTGGCTCAGCCTGCAACTTCTTCACTTTGGTGGATGCAAGACCACATTGCACAAATGCAGCTCTAGAATTTAAGGAAAAGTTTCGAGGTCGAGTGATTAGCAGAATTACGGAAATAAAATTCCTGGTCAGCACACTGTCCACATCTCAACTCTTTGGACTTTCGCATAAGGGCTGCTGCACAAACTCGAGTTTATAAGTTTATATATAAAAAAAAAGATCCCAATGAGTCTCTTATAAAATGTGCTCAAATCTCCGCTCAAAAATATAACAATAAGACTCTCAAGAAAATATGCAAGAATGTTCTGAAGCGTGCATCGTTCTGTCTTCACATCAGAGGGGGTCATTTTCAACAACTTGGGTAGGACCTCAGGAGATGTGCCTCATATGGTATAAGACAATAAATGTTGAATAATAATAAATCCTATCTTTTCCTACAAAGTGATTCATCTATAATGGTATTTGACTTATTTGTAAGTGCTTCTAATTCGCAATTAAAAAATTACGTTATCTGATGAAACATAGTTTAGCAGTATGGTTTTGATTATTTTTGCTGAAGCCAATAATTGAATATTATGATAAAGTTAATAACTATCAGTCTATTAGACTTTAAAAACAGCTTATGGACTATACAGTACATCCACTGACACACTGTGTTCCATCAGAAACGACATTTTTAAATTGCAAATTAGAAGCACTTCTAATGCATCAACTGTCATCATAGATACACCACGTTGATGAAAAAGAAAGTATTATTATTAAACATTTATTTTCCTATATATATGGCTATATCATATGAACCACATCTCCTGTGGCCCTCAGAAGTTGTTGAGAATGACCTCCTCAAGCCAGAACGAAGCAAACTTCGAAACATTCTTTCAAATTTCTTAGGGGTCAATGAGTTATACCTTTCAGCGAAACTTTAAACACTTTGTATAAGAGACACAATGGAATATTCTTTTTCATATATAAACTCGAGTTTGTGCACCAGCCAAGAAGTAAAAATCCAAAGGGTTGAGATATTGATTGTGTGCTGGCCAGGAATTTTCCGTTCCTCTGCTAATGAATCGACCTCTAACCTTTTCAATAAGAAATTCTAGAACTGCATTTGTTCAATGTGGTGGAGCGCCGTCTTGCATCCACCAAAGTGAAGAACGAGTTGCAGTATGGCCCAATTAAGAGGTGCTAGTTTGGTATGCGATCTATGAGGTTAATGTGATCTGATAATGCATTAGTATTTTTATTTTAATAATTTTGATAATTTTTCTTTTTAAGTAACTGTGATACAAAACAAACAATATAAACGAGATGATATTGTCACAATGCATTAAAATAAAAGAAAAAATCATATATTAATTGCTTATTTTTACTTTATTTTCATATAAGTTTGGTAGGATGTAGTTTATATAACGATATTTTCTTGAAGTATTTCCATAATGAGGCTTTGCATATGTAAATGGTATATAATTATTTAAGGAATTATTTAATTATCTTTTATATTTGCTAATAAATTCTAAATAGATCGCATGCTAAACCAGTAAATGATGATCAGATCGCATAGCAAACTAGCACCAAATAATGTCCTATAGCAATCTGAGATATGAAACACCATTTACCGATGACAAGTTGCCATCATCATCAAGGAATGCATGAAAGATTATATCCATTCAATTAATAATAGCAACTAAGATTATTACCTTAGCATCATACCTATCATTTATTCCGTTGATATTTCAGGGATTTTCATTAGTGTACCTGACGATCCTCCACAACGGAGTTATGGTTGGTGAAATCTGCTGAGAAACTGGCAGTTCTGGGGGGTTCTTCATAGAAACTCTTCATCTTCTGAATCACTGTTTCTGTTCTTTTTGGTCTTGTTATCATTTGCTTTTCTCGTGAATAGAACCAGTTTCATTGAATAGACCACGAAGTCTTGTGAACTTTTTCAGGTGGTAAGATTTAGCCGCCCTTCACTTGTCATGGAGTGAAGCATGAATTTTCGGCGTACTGTTGAAGAAGAAGGTGTTTAGCAAACTACCGAGTACAGGATGATGCATTTCTTTTCAAACTGAAAAACATTTTTAAGGTTTAAGAAAAATGCTAATATTAATAGGATAAAATCCATTCTTTATACTTTATGAACATAATGACGTCCTCCCATTTCGCAATTTAAAAAATGACGCTTCTGACGGAACACAGAGTAAGCATGTTCAAAGCAATTAAAATAATCAAATAACTGACCAGTCTGAGGAATTTTCCGTAGATTTTTTTCATTCAGAAACGTTACATTTTTTGAAAAGTGCCCCTCCCCCCTTGACCGAATCCTAGATACGCCCCTGTTACTTATATTATTAATTATGAACAGAATACTTGATCGATTTCTTTTCTGTTAACTGTTATATAACCTTAGCTCTACAACTTTAAAGCGATTCCAGATTTTTAAATTTAGAGTGGAGAAAACCTTTAAATGGTAATTGAAAATGAAAATGAATTATTCTAATAATTTAGAATTTGTATTTCTTTGATATTTATAAATTTTACTTTTTAATTGAAATTTGGAAATTTCACAATTCAAAAAGTAATTAATTTACTACAATATATTAATCTGAAATTTTAATTATAATAATTAAAATAATTAATAATTATTTACCTCTTAGTTAATCAAAATCCTTTCTTAAATAAATATATATTAACATCATAAATTTAAGTCTAGTTGATTTTTTATTTATTTAGTATAAATTGAGCAAATTTTCCCCAATAACATTTGAGTTTTACAAAAATGCATTGCCAATTTTTTTCCAAATTTTGGTTTCATCATTATATGTTAGATATACATTCCTAATTAAAAATTAGCTGCTAAAAATGTTCATTTAAGAATCTAAAACCATCACCAACATCAAACTTCCGAATGGCTGAAAATCTAAAACCTACACCAACATTAAACTTCCGAATGACTATATAAGAATCTAAAACCTGTACCAACATCAAACTTCGGAATGACTGAGAATCTAAAACCTGTAGGTACCTACATCAAACTTCGGAATGTCTGAGCCTTTAAAACCTTCATAAACATCAAACTTCCGACAAGCTAAAAATCTAAAACCCTACCAACATTAAACTTCGGAATGGCTGAGCCTATAAAACCTTCATCAACATCAAACTTCCAAATGGCTGAGCCTCTAAAATCTTCACTAACATCAGACTTCTGAGTAATCGTTTCCCGGTAACATGACTCTTCCCATAACGATAACATGAGACTTGATGTAATCCCAAACGAAGAATATGAAAGGGTGGTCAACCTGGAAGTACTTCTCGCCAAAGTTACTTCGTGGATTCATTCTTGACTTCTGTTCATCGGTTTTCGTGTCAGGATCCAAAGAACTCTGGTTCTGGGTAGTGAATCGACTTTGCTCTTGAAGTTCGAAGAACATTCTGAAAAAAAATATAATTCAAAATTCACCAGGTTTGTATGAAGACTATGAACAACTTCAAGTTTGGACTTGTTACTTAAACAAAATGATCATAAGTTCGTAAAATATTATATGATAACTTTATTAACCAGCGTGTACGGTTCATATCTATTCTTAGGGTGATGGGAGTATATTTCACCTGGTAGTTAGCGGTTGAGAATTGGGCTGTTGAAACTGTGTTCTATTTTGACACATGGCTGAGATTCCCAACGAACAGTAGACTGAAATAAGGGACAGGCTGGAATATATTCCAAATCTCGGCAAGCGAATGTTAACTGAGTGTTCCTGTGAAAATTCAGTGCTTAATTAATAAAATGTTGTTATATTATTATCTCGTATATTTATTATTTGATTCAACATTAACAATGCTGTCAGAGAGTTTGCATACAAATTTCCATTCCAACATCTAAAAATTAATGAATATTTATGATCTCACCAAAATTGCAAGAGATTTATTTTCTAGAAGAAATATTACCGTTAGAGTAGCTAGCAGATGTCTAACGTTTTCCGTTGTCAGGTTGTTCTCAAGGTTCTTGTGATTAGATTCTATTTGGTGAGGTAAAAGAATGAACAAAGATGCTCTACCGTTTCTTAGAGGTAACTCAAGCACTGATGTCTGCAAATCCATCGAATATCCATAAGGAACGTTCTCATCAATGACCATAACTGGTAACTCTGTTCTGGAGAAATCATTTTCCAAATTTTCTGCGCAAGCAACCTCAATATTGATAATTTATTTCAAATTTACTGTCAAACCTTTCTTGGTCAATTGTATAGAAGAGGCCTTGTAGAAATGTGTTCTTCGTTTCGAAATTTTTCCTCCAATCTGCTGTGAATAGAAATACGCTTTCGGAAATGTTTGAGGCTGCTTTCACTTCAGCAAGACTGGAAAATCCGTCACTGCATATTTTTGAGCCACTAGAAAATAAAAAGAAAGTATTATCAATCTTAAAAGTTAGTGCATTTCATCCAGAGATATAAGATTTGTTTTCAGTTTTAACATACTTTGGAAAGTGAAATCGTATTGTCTCGTTGATCGTTCTCTCACCGGGGGAATATGAACATGTTCTGGACATGTTGTGGTAGTACACAGATCCCATACTTTCCAAATGACTTTTGTGCATGTGAATTAGACTTTCCCTTGATATATTTTGAAGATGAAGTACCTGTCAAAAAATATGAACATCAGATTACTGATCCAGTCTGAAGGCGACTTAATCCTATATCTTATATTTCCGGGCCTCATCGTAACTCACTGATGAACTAAACCCCGCCCATAGTTTGTGAGGTCCAACTAATTCTCGTAGGCCTCAGCTAACCACAATTACTCGAATTCTTTACCTGACTATCACTCCGTGAGAAAAAATCTTTAGAGGCAATTAGAAATATTTCCATCATTATATAATATCTTTTTCGAATTTAGCTAACTAATATATTTACTAATTCTGAGTGCTACAATTTCGTGTATATTCTTTTCATCAATAAAATAAAAATTACATACCCATCAGTTTTGTAACTTCCTCGATGATTTATATATTAGCTAATAATAATATTACGAAGTCAACAGAGAAATTAAATGAATCTTTAGTATCATAGTAGCATCAGATTTTAAAATATCTCTGAGTTTGTTCAATGTATTATTCTTAGATTGGGTAACGTCACCGTACTCGGAAAGTGAAAGTTAATGTTATAGGTCAATATGGAATTTCTAAAGGTCAGTTTTGGTTCACGACCAATGTTAACATCCACTGTCCGAGTACTGCGAGTGTTCAATTACAGCACCGATCACAAACTGAGTAACCTTTTCGAGCTGATCCCTATGGTCCAAGTCTTCATTTCCAGTAGATTCATTACCACATCTTCCAAAGCCAAGTAATGTTTCAATTAGGTGTGCTCCTATCAACACTGGACTGATGACCAAATTCTCATCTCTTTTCAAGCTTTTACACATTGACTTGAATAAATTAAGTGCGAATTCGAAATGGCTGTGGGAGTACGAATCCATCTCCACCAGAATATTCTCCTCTGTCAACTCCGTACCGCAGTTTTTCCTAAGCAAGGGCAGACTTCTAGCTCTAGGAATATCAGAAAGAGGTCTAGGGTGTAGTTTTCTTTTGTGTTCGCCATCGGCAAAATTTAGTACATTATTAAGTAAAAGAAATATCAAAGATAGTGTGAAAAATTTAGACATACCAAAATCTGAAAAAAATGTGTTAAATATTAAAATTGGTTACCAAATTATGGGCTCTAGGTAATTTGACTCCCGATAATTTGACTCCCGATAATTTGACTCCCGGTAATTTGACTCCCGATAATTTGACTCCCGGTAAATTGATTCCTCGTAATTTGACTCCCGAAAATTTCACTCCCGGTAATTTGACTCCTGGTAATTTGACTCCTGGTAATTTGACTCCCGGCAATTTGATTCCTCGTAATTTGACTCCCGATAATTTGACTCCTGGTGATTTGACTCCTGGTAATTTTATTCCGTGGTAACATTACCGTTAAATTACCGGGAGTCAAATTACTAGTTAATCAAATTACCAGGAGTTCAATTACCAGGGAGTTAAATTACCGAGAGTCAAATTATCGAGAGTCAAATTACAAGTGAGTCAAATTACCGGTAGTCAAATTACAAGTGAGACAAATTACCGTGAATCAAATTATCGGGAGTCAAATTACCAGGAGTTAAATTACCAGGGAGTTAAATTACCGGGAGTCATATTATCGAGAATAAAATTACAAGTGAGTCAAATTACCGGGAGTCAAATTATCGGGAGTCAAATTATAACCAGTGAGGGAAATTTCCGGGAGTCAAATTACCAGTGAGGGAAATTTCTGGGAGTCAAATTACCAGTGAGGGAAATTACCGGTCACGAAAATTATGATAAGTATTGTAAAATAAATGATGTGAATTTAGTTTATTAATTAATCATATTTAGTTTTTAAAATTTATTTAAATGTAATGAATATTAGAAATAAAGTATGGAAAAATGTATACAGGATTTTCTGTGAAAAGATGAAAAAAAAGTCATCAAAAATATCGTAATTAAAATAACGAGTAAATGGTTAAAATATTTTCACAATGTTTAACAAATAAATATATTAATTAAATAATAAATATTTAAAAACAAATCTATTTCACTTCACCAAGAATAAAATTGAATGTTTATATATCATTAAAAAATATTCTCTTGCAAAAATCAATTCCTACAACCAATTCCCATGGTGATGGTGATGGTGATGATTATCGGGGTGACATTCTACCAAAAGTGTCACAATGTTGTAACAATAGTGGGGCATAATAGTAACAATATTGTAACACTATTAACACAATGTTGTTATTAAACCAATATTTTCATTTTAATAATATTGAAACAATTTTGGGACAATATTTTGTTACAATTTTGAGGCAATATTAACACAAAGTTGTCGCAATTTGCAGAAAATATTATGACAATATTGGTACCAAATTTCCCCCTCGAAACATCACTAACAGTATAATTTCTAGTGACAGTTTAAGAGACTCTAGCAAGTGCACCCTCTCCGGTACACTGTCAGGTGCACTATGACTTATGAGACACTGTTTGCACTGTCTTATGTACAGGGCATGTACTACTGGCACACTCACAGTCCTCGGAAAGTGGGTGTCACATATAGGTCAGGCAGAATTTTCAAAAGGTCTGATTGATTCAAAGCTTACGTTACAACCACTCTCCGAAAACTGTGAGTGTTAGAGTTATACTAAGTCATCCTACCATACCTATCTGTGATGAATATTATCTGTGATGAATATGTGAGTAAAGTGCAAAGTGAAGAGTTAAAACAACCACCAATAGTTGTAAATAATGTGCACAGTGAAGAGTTAAAACTACCACCAATAGTTATAAATAAAGTGTACAGTGAAGAGTTAAAACAACCACCAATAGTTGTAAATAAAGTGCACAGTGAAGAGTTAAAACTACCACCAATAGTTGTAAATAAAGTGCACAGTGAAGAGTTAAAACAACCACCAATAGTTGTAAATAAAGTGCACAGTGAAGAGTTAAAACAACCACCAATAGTTGTAAATAAAGTGCACAGTGAAGAGTTAAAACTACCACCAATAGTTGTAAATAAAGTGCACAGTGAAGAGTTAAAACAACCACCAATAGTTGTAAATAAAGTGCACAGTGAAGAGTTAAAACTACCACCAATAGTTGTAAATAAAGTGCACAGTGAAGAGTTAAAACAACCACCAATAGTTGTAAATAAAGTGCACAGTGAAGAGTTAAAACAAACACCAATAGTTGTAAATAAAGTGCACAGTGAAGAGTTAAAACTACCACCAATAGTTGTAAATAAAGTGCACAGTGAAGAGTTAAAACAACCACCAATAGTTGTAAATAAAGTGCACAGTGAAGAGTTAAAACAACCACCAATAGTTGTAAATAAAGTGCACAGAGAAGAGTTAAAACAACCACCAATAGTTGTAAGTAAAGTGCACAGTGAAGAGTTAAAACAACCACCAATAGTTGTAAATAAAGTGCACAGTGAAGAGTTAAAACAACCACCAATAGTTGTAAATAAAGTGCACAGTGAAGAGTTAAAACAACCACCAATAGTTGTAAGTAAAGTGAACAATGAAGGGTTAAAACAACCACCAATAGTTGTAAATAAAGTGCCCAGTGAAGAGTTAAAACGACCACCAATAGTTGTAAATAAAGTGCACAGTGAAAAGTTAAAACAACCACCAATAGTTGTAAATAAAGTGCACAGTGAAAAGTTAAAACAACCACCAATAGTTGTAAATAAAGTGCACAGTGAAGAGTTAAAACAACCACCAATAGTTGTAAATAAAGTGCCCAGTGAAGAGTTAAAACGACCGCCAATAGTTGTAAATAAAGTACACAGTGAAAAGTTAAAACAACCACCAATAGTTGTAAATAAAGTGCACAGTGAAGAGTTAAAACAACCACCAATAGTTGTAAATAAAGTGCACAGTGAAGAGTTAAAACGACCGCCAATAGTTGTAAATAAAGTGCACAGTGAAGAGTTAAAACAACCACCAATAGTTGTAAATAAAGTGCACAGTGAAGAGTTAAAACAATCACCAATAGTTGTGAATAAAGTGCAGAGTGAAGAGTTAAAACAATCACCAATAGTTGTAAATAAAGTGCAGAGTGAAGAGTTAAAACAATCACCAATAGTTGTAAATAAAGTGCACAGTGAAGAGTTAAAACAATCACCAATAGTTGTAAATAAAGTGCCCAGTGGAGAGTTAAAACGACCACCAATAGTTGTAAATAAAGTGCACAGTGAAGAGTTAAAACAACCACCAATAGTTGTAAATAAAGTGCACAGTGAAGAGTTAAAACAACCACCAATAGTTGTAAGTAAAGTGCACAGTGAAGAATCAAAACAACCACCAATAGTTGTAAATAAAGTGCACAATGAAGAGTTAAAACAACCACCAATAGTTGTAAATAAAGTGCACAGTGAAGAGTTAAAACAAACACCAATAGTTGTAAATAAAGTGCACAGTGAAGAGTCAAAACAACCACCAATAGTTGTAAATAAAGTGCACAGTGAAGAGTTAAAACAATCACCAATAGTTGTAAATAAAGTGCACAGTGAAGAGTCAAAACAACCACCAATAGTTGTAAATAAAGTGCACAGTGAAGGGTTAAAACAACCACCAATAGTTGTAAATAAAGTGCACAGTGAAGGGTTAAAACAACCACCAATAGTTGTAAATAAAGTGCACAGTGAAGAGTTAAAACAACCACCAATAGTTGTAAATAAAGAGCACAGTGAAGGGTTAAAACAAACACCAATAGTTGTAAATAAAGAGCACAGTGAAGAGTTAAAACAACCACCAATAGTTTTAAATAAAGAGCACAGTGAAGAGTTAAAACAACCACCAATAGTTGTAAATAAAGAGCACAGTGAAGAGTCAAAACAATCACCAATAGTTGTAAATAAAGTGCACAGTGAAGAGTCAAAACAACCACCAATAGTTGTAAATAAAGTGCACAGTGAAGGGTTAAAACAACCACCAATAGTTGTAAATAAAGTGCACAGTGAAGGGTTAAAACAACCACCAATAGTTGTAAATAAAGAGCACAGTGAAGGGTTAAAACAAACACCAATAGTTGTAAATAAAGAGCACAGTGAAGAGTTAAAACAACCACCAATAGTTTTAAATAAAGAGCACAGTGAAGAGTTAAAACAACCACCAATAGTTGTAAATAAAGAGCACAGTGAAGAGTTAAAACAACCACCAATAGTTGTAAATAAAGTGCACAGTGAAGGGTTAAAACAACCACCAATAGTTGTAAATAAAGAGCACAGTGAAGAGTTAAAACAACCACCAATAGTTATAAATAAAGTGTACAGTGAAGAGTTAGAACAACCACCAATAGTTGTAAATAAAGTGCACAATGAAGAGTTAAAACAAACACCAATAGTTGTAAATAAAGTGTACAGTGAAGAGTTAGAACAACCACCAATAGTTGTAAATAAAGTGCACAATGAAGAGTTAAAACAACCACCAATAGTTGTAAATAAAGTGTACAGTGAAGAGTTAGAACAACCACCAATAGTTGTAAATAAAGTGCACAATGAAGAGTTAAAACAACCACCAATAGTTGTAAATAAAGTGTACAGTGAAGAGTTAGAACAACCACCAATAGTTGTAAATAAAGTGTACAGTGGAGAGTTAGAACAACCACCAATAGTTGTAAATAAAGTGCACAGTGAGGGGTTAAAACAACCACCAATAGTTGTAAATAAAGTACACAGGGAAGAGTTAAAACAACCACCAATAGTTGTAAATAAAGTGCACAGTGAAGGGTTAAAACAACCACCAATAGTTATAAATAAAGTGTACAGTGAAGAGTTAAAACAACCACCAATAGTTGTAAATAAAGAGCACAGTGAAGAGTTAAAACAACCACCAATAGTTGTAAATAAAGTGCACAGTGAAGGGTTAAAACAACCACCAATAGTTGTAAATAAAGAGCACAGTGAAGAGTTAAAACAACCACCAATAGTTATAAATAAAGTGTACAGTGAAGAGTTAGAACAACCACCAATAGTTGTAAATAAAGTGCACAATGAAGAGTTAAAACAAACACCAATAGTTGTAAATAAAGTGCACAGTGAAGGGTTAAAACAACCACCAATAGTTGTAAATAAAGTGTACAGTGAAGAGTTAGAACAACCACCAATAGTTGTAAATAAAGTGCAC